>CAMOHE010046953.1:0-11904 GCA_946598075.1 Artocarpus hirsutus
AAAACAAAAACATCACCCATCATAAAACAAGTTACATATACTCATCATAAAACAAAGAAATCATACCCATGATTCACAATACAAATTTCATGAAATAAACAACAAAATCAACAACTATTTATCAATTTCAGATTAATTATACAACACAATCAACAACAATTTATTAATTTCTAACAAAAGCTTACAATTTAGGTTGAGATTGAGGAGTGTAGAGGCGAAGAGGGACGGCGGCAGCTGATTCGGATGGGTCTATGTTTGTATTTGAGAAGTGAGTTTTTGAATTGTGTCTGAATGTCGAGGTGGGAAAAAATGGTTTTAAGTAAACTACCATGACGGTTTTGTTAAAAAACCAAAAAACCGTTGTGGAATAGGAGAGCTATCACGATGGTTTTTCAAAAAACCGTCGTGGTAGCTCTCATATTTCACGACAGTTTTTTAAAAAACTATCGTGGTAGCTCCCAACCCTAGTCCACGACGGTCTTTGTTTTCACGGGCGTAACTCGCCGTGCTTTTTTCACCTTACCACGACAGTTTTTAAGAAACGGTCGTTTAATAAATGTCGTGTAATAAAAAATTTCTTATAGTGAACATTACTAAAAAAAATTAGTTATAGAGTTTCAAGCTACTTAATAGCATTTTAACTTTTAGTTGGGGATTTGTTTAAGCAAAATAAATAAAAGATTTTTTACAATGCATATTGTGGCCAAAATAATTAGTTATTAAGCAGAAATGTAACGCCTCGAAATTAATGAAGTGATGTTAGTATATAAAATGGTGAGTTAGTATGTATTTTTTAAACTTAATTTAACTATTTTGAGATATTTCTAAATTAATGTTATTTTTAATTATTTTAATGATTCTTAACTACTATTAATTATTTTTATTTGTTATTTTAAATTTTAAAACAAAACAAATTGTCAAATACCGAACATGTCCCGTTTAAAATCTGTGTGCTGCACACGGTTTCTTGCAGTAAACCACCTCCCTTCTCTTTATTTATTTCACTCTCCCTCACTCTTTCCTTCTCACTCTCGTTCTCTCTCTCTCTCTTTCTCTCAAATTTTGAACTCAAAATCAAGCCCAAGCTTCGGTTTTTAGTGGATCGAAAGCTCGGGAACACGTTTGGACGATCACAAACTAGATTTAAAGCTTAAATCTAAGCTTAGTTTTTTTTTTTAAATTTCAAACTTTTCTAAATTTTTCTATTTTCATTGTATTTTGAAATCCAAGCTCATTTAAGCTTAGAAAACCTTTAATTTAAGTTAGAGAAACTTAAAACATCTAGAATTTAGGCTTGGTTTGATTAAAAACAGATTTAAATCAAGATTTTCTATTTTTCTCCATTTTTCCCATTTTTGGATTTTCTTGAATTTTTCTATGCAACCCTTGTTTAAACTAGTTTAGAAGTGTTCTATTATGTTTTTCTATTATCTATGAGTGTTTTTCATGCTTGAGAATTGAGAAAAACGCGAAAATGAGAATTGGGCTCAGGGAGGCCGAGACCCGATTTTCCCGAGCCCAAGACCCGATTTTGAAAAATTCTAGAATTTTCCAAGTTTGGTAGGGTGAAGTTCATGATCGGCAGGCCGGATTCATGAATGCGACAGGCCGGACTTATATCTTTGGCAGGCTGAACTTGGAAAAGTTCGGCCAACTGGACCCAGATGGTCGGAAGGCCAAACTACATAGTTCGGTAGGCCGGAGCAGGGGAACCAACAAGCCAACCGTGCTTCATGAAAATTTGTCATTTTTCACTCGTTTTTACTGTTGTGGACCCTGATTGAGATTTTGATCTTGCAGGATGATTTTATAAACACAAATGGCACGCTAGGACACCATGAGATATCTTAGCAACATAGGATATCTTAAGCTAGATACTGATAGACTTAGTTTATATATTTAAGGTTGTTTGTGGTTCCGTGAAGCTAACATATAGCGGATCAAAACAGTGTTGGACATCGATACGGATATTGAGGTATGACTACTACCCCTTTTTCCTTGGTAGCCTAGTTTTTAAGTGATCTTGGCCTCAAAAGAATTTTTATCAAAATATTTTCAATGATTGATTGAAAAAGGTTTTATCAGTTGTTTTCACAAATAGTAGATAAAGGTGATTTTCATAATAAACCATATAATGATTGTAAATGAAAATACTTGGTAAAAGAGATTTTAATAACTATAGAAATACATAGATGGGCATGATGCCATATTCAGAGGTCGGGTTGTATATCGTGCGACCTTTGGGGCAGGTCTGAAACCTAGTTGGGCCACTACGGTGGTAGTAACTATGGTTTGCCTAAAAAAGATAAAAAGGTATTTTCTGGACAAACTATTTTGATAAGATTTATTTGAATAAATTTATTTGTCTAATTCTGTTTTCTATTTATTTTCTTAAAAGATGAATTTTATATGTAAACTATCTATCCATTTTTAAAGCATAGTCTTGCTGAGTCATTCGTTCACATTTTATTTGTTTTTTTGAAAACTTTTCCTCCTAGGTGGAATTTAGCTTAGGATTGACGAAGGATCCGCAGACAGGACTTGCGACCTATAGAAGACCTAAGTAAGTATTTGTACAAATTGATTAAGGCATGTATTATTTTAATTTTTTTTTTATATTTTAGACTGTGGTTGTAATTTAAATATTGTCGATACTATATGTGTGCACAAGTTATGGGTCGGTGGGACCCAACACGTATTTTCTCTTTCTTTATTATTTTATTTCATTTTGTTTTAACTTATTTGTTTAATTATTATAAATGTTTGTTTAAAAAAGGGTTTTAAATTATCACCTATTTCTCCTTTAATTAAATCTTAAACTTGTGTATTAATTAAAATTTTTACTTAATTAATTTAATTAATCTGCCACGTCACCTCTCGTACTCTGAGGCGTGACAAGAGTAGACGAAACTTTATCCTATTTTTTAAATGGATTAAAAGAATTGTGAAGGATAAAAACATACACTACCATGCTCAATTTCTTCTTCCTCAATGTACAAAAAACTACAATAATATTGACAGTCATAATTTAAAAAAAAAGAAAAAGAAAAAGACTTTATATCTATATTATATCAGAGCCACTTTCTTGCCCTGACCAGCTTCGAAGTCTTTCAGATGCTTGTTCTACCTGCACATTTAGTAGCATGAAATTGTTTATCACTCTAATCTCAATAATTCTTTTCGTAATCTTCGATTATTGAACTAGGGAAACTCCTAAAGTAGAATCTTTGATTTTTTTAATAAAATAATGACACTTTACCTCTTTATTCCAGTTGGTTTTGTAAATAATATATACAAGAATAAGAGTCTGCAAGAAAGTCCCACATATCATGCCGATCCAAATTCCCTACAACAAAAAATATCCATTAGCATGTTAGTAAGCTAATTAATAAGTTCAGCCAAAAAAGAAAAAAGAAAAAAGAAAAACACTAATTAATAAAAGAGAAAAAGCTATAAGTGAACAAACATCTGGTGTCAACGATTAATAAAACATTATTAATGGAAAGAAATGAAAGCAGATGTGTGTATATACAGACACACACACATTTAAAAAGGATAATTATGCAAGCATATCTCTTCCTATCGGCTTTTTCTTAATTTGTCATTTATTTTTTGAAACTGCAAAAATATTTTATAAATTTGATAAGTGTGTTTTAATTTCATCCTCACACATATTTTAGACAAAAGAAATTAAACAAAAAGACAAAAATTTCCTTAAATAGGTTTTGAAATAGACATTAAACATTGAAAAGCAACATAACCAAAAGGAAAAAAAAAATAAATTTAGAAGTAAAACAGATGAGCTGCCTAGAACATTTTTAGGGAAAAATACAAAAACTGTATTAAACCTTTTTTTTTTCAAAAACTACACGAATTTTTTTTTTTTTGTCTTTATATTTTTTGGTCTTAAAAATGCCAAAGGAACAAAACTGAAAAATATTTTTCATATCAAACTTCTATAATTGGAGGCATAAATTATAGAAATTATGGAGCCTTTTGGTATTGTTTTCAAAATAGATAAAAATGTTTTTATTTTAAAAAATAAATTTTTTTTTAGAATTATAGAATGCTTTTAAAATTTTTATCTTGAAAAACGTATAAAAAATTTTTCAAAAATTCTGATAATAAAAACAAACAGGCCTATACTTTTTTTTTATTTAGAACGTACAGAAACCATTCTTTAATGTTATAGCTAGTGAGTGCAGAATATAATACTTTACCTCCACTTTTAAATTGGTTTTATAGCCTAGTAGAAATCCAAGAGGGAGCCCAATAATATAATAACAAAACAAGTTTATGTAAGCCACTAAAGCTTGCCAGCCTCCTCCTACAGCAACACCTGCAGCCAAACAAAAAAGTTGCTGCTTTTTCTATCACAAAAACACCTGCACTATAATTTGATGTGCTATTGTATTTGGTAATCTAGTATATCGAATTATTTTAAATGTTATATCTATTTTTTTATAAAAATCATTAAATTTTGCAACTTGTAAAAATAAATTTTAATAATAAAATAATGTTAAAAGAACAATGTTGTAATGATCAAATGAAAAATTAATGTATCATCCAATAGCAATGAACTTTATTTGGTGTCAAATTTGTTACCAAATATAATATTTATGAAACTTAGCATAAAAAGTTAGCATTATATTAGAGAGTCATTTTTATATCAAATGTTAAAATTTGATATCGGCACACCAATTTGACACTGATGCTATATTTATCAACGTGCTTGTTAAATTATCTTTTTATTTTATTTTATTTTGTTTACCTGATATAACTGGTTGAATACTGTTAAGAACCATGGTTATACCAAGAAGAAAAGCCAAACGAGAGACTGCCTCTTGCATCTCCTGGCTATCGGTAAATAATACAGCAAAGTGGCCCTTGGTCAACAATATAATTGAGGCAAAGAAAAGTCCAATGCAGAGAGACTCAATGCAGGCAACAATAACAGAGTACTTTGCAGCCCTTGGATGTCCTGATCCAAGCTCATTAGAGACTCGAACGCTGTATATAAAAAATAAATAAAAATATACGTTACTTCCAGGCTGGTGAAATAGAAAGCTGGTTTTCATTTCCAATTGGGTTTAAAACCGTACTACTTACAAAACTGTAGGTCATAGTTTAACATGTAGTGTACTTTTTAGAGTGGAATCTATCGCTTTGTTAGCAACAGGATGTAATATGATGAAATTAAATAGGATTGCTTGGTATCTTTGGTAATTGTAAGTAAGAAAAAGGACAGACAATTTCTTACCTAATGGCTGCATTGATCCCAATGAACAACATGCCTTCCCACCCATTTATATTCATGCTGAAATGGTATAGATAGTTAACATTTGTTATAACATGGATTCCATTTTGAAAAAAATGCCAAAAAAACATATATTGCAAATATAAATAATACAGTTTAAAAACAGTATAAATCTCTCATATATTATAGTAAAAGACTATACTATAAAACTTTTATATGTTATAATTTTCAAACCCAAACTCGTGATTTAAACTCTCTATATATCCACACGTCAACTTCTTGTGTTGTATTATCCTAAAACAAGTTATCCCGACTCGTCGAGTCTACATTTGAGATTGGGATGGCCCCACATAGTGTGGTCCACCGCTTGTCAAATTTCAAATCCAATCCAAGTGGGAATACATAGGAGTATTCATAAAATAAAAATAAAAAGGAAAATTAAAACTTTTATTTACTTCCGCATGAGACAACAAAGGGTCCCACATAGGAATGTTATGTAAAATAAATGAAAAAATAAAAAAGACTCAATAGCTTAAACACGCTATAACATTGGTTGGTAAATTTGGCATAAGACTTGTTCTATTATAAGGGATAACTCTATAGTCATTAACCTCAATCAAGTAATAATTTAGCACCATGCAGTACTAACATTTTTCTAACTTAACAATCTAAGCTTTTTTTTTTCTTTCTAGGAAAAAAAAAATATTTTCACGTGGAGATTATCTTACCAGATCGAAAGAGATCCAACTGCAATAATAGGATCCTCAAGGTGTCCAGTGAGAACAATTATGGTCATAAAATACCAAATCTCCAGACAAAGCATCACTGCTGAGGCAACAGACAGCTTCACAAAGGCCCACATGTCCTTGAATGCAAGCCATGACAAGCCCTTCCAACCCTCCTTGCACCAACCCAGAATGTAAACCACCTGAGCCATCGCCACGCCCCAGGCCGAGATGTCATACGCGGCTGCAGCGCCACCGATTCCCCACCCGAAGACCTTAATGAAGAGATAGAGGATACTTACGTGCATGACAAGAGCCACAAAACCAACCCAGGCCAGACTTGACACTTTGCTCTGTGCCTGCAAGAACTTTTGTGTTGGGAAGTTGATGGCAAGGGAAAACATTTGGGGTATGATTTGGATTGAGAATTTCCCAGCTAGATCGGCGATTTCGTCTTCTTGTCCGAGGAGTTTGAGGATTGGGGTCGAGTAAATGTAAAGTGGTAGAAGAAAAATGCAGGCTGTGAATAGGATTATCCATGACCGTTGCATGTAAACTCCTAGCATATCTACTTGTCCAGCACCAAAGGCCTGTCCACATAACGTCTCTAGTGCACTTCCCATGCCAAGCTGAAAATTACCATGCAATATCTTGTTAGACTTTGGAGAAGAATGTAATGTCAAATTATTATATCAATTGTCCTGCATGAGTTCCAATGATTCTATGATATCAAGCGTTAAATTGGGTTTCAGTATTTATGATTATTTGGAATAGCATTTTCATGTTTCAAATTTTTTTAAAAGAAATATTAAGAATAGATTCTCGATGGTTGCAAGTGTAACTTAATACTAAAAGTTACATTTGACTTTACATTAAAGAGTAGAGTTCAAATCCTTACTCCAAAAAAAAAAAAAAAAATCTTGCAAATTATATCTTAGAAAAGATTGTTACCTTTTATCTTACTACTCCGTTTATGGATAAAAAAGGACCAAAATATTTGAAACTATAACGAGTCCTAAACTAGGAGGACTAGGCTTAAAATATTATTTTGGAGCTTACTTTCCTGTCTTTGTCAAGAAAAATGTAATTGAGATATTATGCAAATTGGCTGTGATTGAGATATTATGCAAATTGGTTTCTTCTTGTAGTCTTAGAAACTCAAGAATAGAGAGAAAGGGGGCTTAATTACTTTTACCAAAGATCTAGACTCTCCATAAGCAATTAATATTTTACGATGAAGGGTGTAGTTCTAGTTACAGTAGGCCGAATTAACAATCAAAATTTGTTGGAAAGGGAAAAAAAAAAAGTCCATTAAATAAAACTTGTTGCAATAACCATTTCAGTTTTGCCGACAAGGACCTCACAAAAAAGGACCACTTGGGAAAATATGAAGCCAAAGAAAGATAAATTACCAAGAATCCGAAAGAGAAATTTGCAATGACAGAAAGCGAAATAGCAACAGAAGAGAGCTCTACATTCCCAATATGGCCCACAAAGACATTGGTGAAAGAGTTTATCCCATAATTGCACCAAATGTTAAAGGCTATAGGCCCCGCAATTGCCCACAACTTGGAAGACTCCAAATAACATATGTTCTTGGCGTCTTCAATGTTGTGCACTGGATGGTAATCTCCTTCTCCCTCTATCTCACTGGGACCCACAAGAGTGGTTGGCGCATATTGGAGCTCCGTGGGCTCCAGAATTGAAATCCCATCAAACCCAGATGGTGGCAATGACACCCTAGGCGACGACGACAACGAGGCCGTTTCATCAGAGGATGAGCTTGTAAGTCTAATATCATTTCTCTCCTCTGCCATGACCACTGCTTCATGTTCTTCTAATTCCTTGATATTCCCTATTTTTTACTTGTGTCTAGTGGACCTCTTTTCTTCTTTCCTTCTTTCTTTCTTCTTCTTCTCGTTGTCGTTGTTATTTCAGAAGTTTCAGATTCAACGTTGAAAACTAGTTAAATATATGGTTTTGTTGTCCTTTTTTTTTTTTTTCCTTTTTTTTGTGGTGAAACTGTTGATGTAGGCTTGTAATGCCATCATAAGTGCCGCTTCAATAGTAAGGCCATTAAGGCCCCTTAAGTCAAGGCCCTTATTAATAGGATCATTAATTAATTATTTTTACCTCTTAATATTACTTCGTTAGATACCCTTTATTAATTAGTAATTAGTTTTAGACATGTTGAACGTATTAATTCGCTTTTTGTTCTTTAAAAAAAATCCTATTATTTAAGTCTTACTTTAATTTGGTAAAACCGTTAATCTTGGTAACGCAAACAAAAAGTGTACAGAAGAAAGGAGAGAAACGCCCTAAAGATGGGGAGATTTAAAAAAATGACTTTTTCAAAAAATTTTATTTGGTCAATGACCTTTTTTTTTTTGATTTTTGGGCATAAAAAAACTAGCTTTTTAGATATCAAAACTGTTTTAGTTTTTTTTTTGTTTTCACCATGGTTAGTCCCTCTCCTCGATACAGTCCTTTTTCTTTTGTCTCTGAAAAAAGCTGGAGCAGTTTCGATGCTTAGAAAAAGCTTTTTTTTTATGTAAAAAAAAAAAGTCATTTACTTAATTTTAAATTTTCTTTAACGTTTTTTCAAAATATCCCCTAAAGATGAGTCTTATTGTTATGTTGGAAGAGAATAAGAAATCTTAAAATAGTTTCATTAAAATGCAAGTTTTTTTTTCCTTTCATTATTTTTAGGTTGCCGTTTTTGGTTCTTCATGGAATCCAAATAAGAGGGTAATAGAAGAAGATGAGAAATTAAAGAAAAGGAGATGAAGAGAGGCCTGATGATAGAGTTGTGGTGTGCAAAGGAAGAAGAGGAGATAGAGAGGGCAAAAGATAAGTTTTTGTGGAGTTGGGTTTCCCATTGATATATCAACTGTCCACCTGATCTGCTTTCTATATTTCTAACAAACAACTAACAAACTATGATTCCTTCTTGGGATGAGATGAGCTCTTCGGTCTCCATATTTTCCTCTAATTTTATGGAAAGTAATGGGGTTTTTCAGAAAGACATTCAGAGTGTACGTTTGCACAAAAACCCGCCAAACCATCCTGTCCTGCCTAGGCCCTGCCATAATCTATTATTTATATATTTTGGGTGGCTTATAATTTATTTGCGATTTTATTAAACACAAGTTAGAAGCACGTGGCGCGTGCAAACATTCTTTGCATTTTTTGAATACGAAGATCTAAAATTTCTTCTCAAACTAAGTTGTACTTATTTATTAGGCTCCTAATAGTTTAGTTAAAGAAAAATATGTTTAGTAGACTACATTTAAAAGGAAAAGAGTTTTTGGTCGGAAAATTAGATAGTAAATTTTTAAGAGGTAACTATAAAATTTGAGAGGGTTATGTGGTAAAAATATAAAGACAAGGATGGAATAGAGAAGAAAGTATTTGAGGTTACTAGTTAGGGAAAAACATTTATGAGGGCCAAAGTTGGAAAAAGAAAGGTAATCACACATTTAAGAAAAATATTATAATAAGAGTAAATTAAAAAAAGGGAATTTTTATAAATTCGAATTTCTAACATTTACTTTTTATAAATGTCATGTATGCTTATTTTATATAGAGCTTAGCATGTAATATTAATAATAGTATGCCATAAACCTTTTTGAGTATGGTATAAATAAGTACAACTTTTAAAAGTATGGCTAATATGTAGATTTCATAAAAAAAAAAAAAAACAGTTTAACAAGATTCATTTGAAAGCATGAGATTCAAAATGAATTAAAAAAACATATTGATTGAAATGCATGTTTTTATTAGAACGTACGTTTTTTTTTTCAAATATAAAACTTCATTTAAACTAAAAATAGTACATGATCACCTATTATGAGCAAGTTTGACCCAAATAGAGGCTAGATCCACTTGTAAATACATATGAAATGCATGAACAAATTACAATAATCAAGACTCAAAAGTAAAAGACCTGCTCGACGCGTAAAATAAAGCCCAACAATAGGTCATTACAAAGCACTAATACTCGATGGACAACACTAGTCAACCATGACCAAACCTTCCATGATGAGGACATATATGATTCAGCCTAGCTAGAATCATATCTAACCAGAGATCACCACACATTTGCTGCTAACCAATAGGGGTACAACTGAAAATTAGAATTAGGGAGACCATGTTAGGCCCCGGAGTACGGGAGGTGACGTGGCGGTTTAATTAAGTTATTTAAGTAGAAATTTAGTTAAAACATGGGTTTAAGAATTAAGAAATTATTATGAAAAAGGTGATAATTTTAAAACCCTTTTAAAGCGAGCAATTATAATAATTAAACAAATAACAAAATAAACAATGAGGAAATGAGAATTAAGAGATAAGGAGAAATGAGAATGGGTCTCACTGACCCACATATTGTGCACACACATAGTACTGACAATATTAAATTACAACCACAGTCCAAAATGAAGAAAAAGAAAGTTAAAGCTATACATACCTTGATTTTATAATTTAAATAACCTACTGGGCTCTCCTACTGCTCGAATGTCCTGTATATGGACTCTTCTCCGATCCTAAGCTGATATCCACCTAGAGGGGAAAGATTTTAAAACAAATAAAATATAAGTGAAAGGCTCAGTAGGGCTATATTTTAAAATATTAAATTTTAAATGAAATTTCATTATTCAAAAAAAAAGTATAGAAAACGAACTAGAACAAATAAATAAATAGTTAAAAATTTAATAAAAATTTATCTTACCAAAACAGTTTATTGGACCACCAAAAAGAATACCATTTTCTTTTCCTAGGCAAACTATATAAGTAACACTATCGTAGTGGCCCAGCTGGGTTTCGGGACCTATCCCCAAGGTCGTGCACTACACGACCCTTTCTTTGATATGGCATCATGCCCCAAAATATATATATATACATATCTTTCCATAATTATTAAAATCTTTATTTACCAAATATAGTCATTTACATTCATTATGAGGTTTATTATGAAAATCTCCTCAATCTATTGTTTATAGAGACAATCAACGAAATCCCTTTTCAGACAATCATTGAAAATATTTTTAATGAAAGTACTTTTTAGGCCAAAATCATTTTAAAATTAGGTTACCAAGAAGAGGGTAGAAGTCCTACCTCAATACTCATGCCAGTGTCCCACACCGCAATTTCGGTCTGCTACACGTTAGCTTCGTGGAACTACGAACAACCTTAAAAATACAATAACTAAGTCTATCAGTATCTAGTTCAAGATATCCTATATTACTAAACTATCTCATGGTGTCCTAGTGTGTCATTTGGGTTTATAAAATCATACTGTGTTGTTAAAATCTAAACTAGGATTCAAAACGGTAAAAATGGGTGAAAAATCACAAAATCTCACCATGCCCGGTTGGCTTGCCGGTCACCCTGGTTCGGCCGGCCAAACTGTGCAGTTCGGCCTGTTGAAAAACCAGGTCTGGTCGGCCAAACTTTTCTAGGTTTGGCCTGCCGGTCGTATGAATCCGGCCTATCGAACTTATGAATCCAGCCTGCCAAATATGAACTTCGGCCTACCGATATAGAAAAATTTCAAAATTTTCCAAGCATGGGATTTTGGCCTCTTGAGCCAAAATCTCATTTTCAACCTATTTTTCTCAATTCTCAAGCATGGATAACATCTATAGATGATAGAAAACATCATAAAACACTTTTAAACTAATTTAAACAAGATTTGGACAAAGATTTTGAAAAATCCCAAAATTAGAGAAAATGGAGAAAAATGAAAAATTTTGATTTAAATCTGTTTTTGATCAAACAAAGCTCAAATCCTAGTTATTCTAAGTTCCTCTAACCTAGATTGAGGGTTTTCTAAGCTTAGGAAAGCTTAAATTTCAAAATACCAAGAAATTTGAAACATTGAAAAAGTTTTAAAATTTCAAAACTAACCTCAAATTCAAGCTTCGA
>CAMOHE010046953.1:11924-32202 GCA_946598075.1 Artocarpus hirsutus
GAGAGAGAGAGTGTGTGAAAGTTGAGTGAAAGAGAGGGGAAGAGAGAGATATAAATAGAGAGAAAAATGGGCGGTTTCACTGTGTAAAAACCATATGCCACCCACGGTTTTATAAAACAAACACTTTGACAAATTGTTTTGTTTCAAAAATTCAAAATGATAAATAAAAATAATTTACAATAATTAAAATCATCAAAATAATAAAAAACAACATTAATTTAGAAATTCGATATAATGTTCAAATTAAGTTTAAAATATTCATTATGGTACACTAATCTACCATTTTACATTCTAATAACACTTAATTAATTTCGGGGTGTTACAACTCTCCACCTCTAAAAGAAATTTCGTCCTTGAATTTACAAATTGATTCAAAAGCAAAACATATACGGACACATCTCTCGCATGTTCGACTCTAATTCTCAAGTGGCTTCATCGGCCCCGTGATGCTACCACACGACATTCACTAACGATATATCATCATGGTGCAAGCTGATTACTTTACAATCGATGATCTGGATTGGCACTTCTTCGTACATTGTATCCTCCTGAATTTCTACGTCTTAGAACAAGACGATCTTGTCTTGCTTAGGCGGACTCTTCCAAAGCATTGACATGTGGAATACATTATGGACGTAAGAAAGTTCAGGAGGAAGATCGAGTCGATAAGCAACTACACCCATGCGTTGAGTAATTTCAAACGATCCAACATATCTTGGCACGAGTTTACCACTTACTTCGAATTGCATGATGCCTTTGCGAGGAGATACCTTAAAGGGAACAAAGTCCCCTACCTCGAATTCTAGGGGTGGACGTCTCCTATCCACATAACTCTTTTGTCGACTCTGAGCTGCCTTCAATCGATCTTGAATTACAGCGACCTTCTCATTACTATCACCAACCTCATCTGGCCTAAGAATAACTTTATCTTCTGGTCCAACCTAACACATCGGTGACCGACACGGTCGTCTATATAGTGCTTCAAATTGTACCATGCCAATACTTGATTGATAGTGCTGTACACAAACTCTGCTAGATGTAAGTACTTCTTCCAGTTTCTGCCGAAGTCCAATGCACATGCATGCAACATGTCTTCAAGAATCTGAATGACCCGCTCAGATTGTCCATCGGTATAAGGATGAAATGCCATGCTGAAGTTCAAGTCTGTACCTAAGGCCTCCTAAAAGCTTCTCCAATACTTGGCATTGAATCTGATGTCTCTATCTGATGTGATAGACAAGGGAACTCCGTGCAACCGCACTATGTTTTGCAGATACAATTCCCTAAGAACTCTTCTTGAACAAGTCGACCTGAACGGAATGAAATGAGCTGACTTCGTTAACCTGTCGACCATGACCCAAATTGCATCATGTCTTTGCTCCATCTTGGACAATCTAGTAAGAAAATCCATCGTGATATGTTCCTATTTCCACCCTAGAATAGGAAGTGGCTGAAGCTGACCTGCTGGCTTCTGATGTTTGGCTTTCACCCGAAGATAAGTCACACACTTGGCTACGTATTCCTGGATATCCTTCTTCATATCTCTCTACCAATATTGCCTCTTTAAATCACGATACATCTTTGTGCTCCTCAGAAGAATGGTGAACTAAAACTTATGGGCTTCATCCATTACGGCCTTTGTCACTTCTGCGATTACTAGAACTACTAGACGCTCCTTGAAGTATAATGATCCATCGGCACATACCCTCTATCCTTCAAATTGCTCTCTGTTTTGAATTCGTGTCCAGATTCCCCATAGATGTAGATCTTGCCACTGATTCTGCTTCACCATCTGAACAAGAGCTGGGGTCGTGTCCATACGATACATCAAAACTCATTCATAGTCCTTGTAGTACTACAGCCCATACTCACTCACTGTTGCATCTCTTTTTCAATCTTTAAGAGCCAAATAGGTGAGAATCCCCAAACACTTTCGACTAAGCACGTTTACGATTACATTAGCTTGCCCGGGATGGTACTGCAGCGTGAAATCATAATCCTCCATGTATTCCATCCACCTTTGCTGCCTCAAGTTCAAATCCCTCTAAGTAAACAAATACTTCAAACTTTGTAGTTGGAGAAAACTTGAAATGTCGCCCCGTATAGATAACACTAGATCTTCAGCGCGTGAATTATCGCTGCGAGCTCCAAGTCGTGAGTAGGGTAATTTTGTTCGTGAGGTCGTAGTTGTCTTGATTCATATGCCACCACACGTCCATGTTGCGTCAGCACACACCCAAGTTCACATCCTAAGGCATCTGTGTAAACCTCGTATAGCTCGTCACTGCTGGAGATAATCAATATTGGAGCTGAGGTCAACCGATTCTTTAAATCTTGAAAAGTGAGCTCACATTCTTCATCCTACTCAAACCTGATATTCTTCCTAATCAATCTTGTCAACGGTGTTGCTATCTTCAAGAAGTCCTTCACAAATTTCCTATAATACCCTGCGAGTCCCAAGAAGCTACAGACTTCTACAACATTCCTCGGTCGTTCCCATTCCACAATGGCTTCCACCTTAGAAGGATCCACCGAGATACCATGCTCAGAGATAACATGACCTAGAAACTTAACTTCTGTTAACCAAAACTCACACTTCTCTTTCTTGGCATACAACTGGTGCTCCCGCAAAGTCTGAAGGATTCTAAGATACTGCTCATCCTCCTTCCAAGTCTTAGAATAGACCAAGATGTCATCGATGAACACAATCACAAACTAATCCAAATAGGGCCTGAATATCCTGTTCATAAGGTCCATGAATGCTTCTGGAGCATTCGTCAATCTAAATGGCATTACTAGAAATTCAAAGTGCCCATACTGGGTCCTGAAAGCTGTCTTGGGAATGTCTTTTTCCTTAATCCTGAGTTGATAATATCCTGACCTCAAATCAAATCTATCTTTGAGAAGTACCGCGAACCTCCCAACTCATCAAACAGTTCATCGATCCTAAGCTTGTCCTTTTCTCTTTGGTCTTTATGCCCAAATACATACATCTAAGGTCACTATGCCTCTTAGTCTAAATATGCCACTTTCTCAACAAAGTGCAAATAATTGAGATACACTTTTTAGCTTTAGGCTTAAGGTGGTATACTCTATGTACTGAATTGTCCCCTTATCCTTGGCTAAGCATTATGCTTTAGCATTGGACATAAACTTTTTAAAATAAAACAAAAATAACTTACTAAATAACTTTATTAATTTCTTAAAGGAAAAGAGACATAAGTACTTTGCCTTCTAATGTCCTATAAAAACAAAAGCATAAATGATAGTATAGTGATGATACAGCTTGAAATGAGCTACATTCAACAAGTGATATATTGTCTAACCTAATTGATACTTGAGATAAGAAATGCCTGATCTAACAATTCCTCAAACATGATATAGTCCTTCCCACATCAGTCTTAAAGGTCTAGCATTCTTCTCTTTGGTATTTCGGGCTACCTGATTAAGGACTAGGTCACCTACTGAGAAATTTCTCTCCTTGACCTTTTATTGCAGTACTAAGCTGCCCGTTGTTGCTATGCTGCTTGCCTAATATGTGCATCTAGACGCTTCTTTTCTAGTAGGTTGATTTCCCTATTCATTAGTTCTTGGTTAATGACTTTGTTATAACAGACAACTTAGTTACTTGGAGTTGTTATTTCATGGATTTTGCTCCATAAGTCATTGAGAATGGGGTTTCTAATGTGGACATCCTAGAAGTGGTTAATATTCCCATAAAACTTTAGGCAACTCCTTGGCCCATGTGTGTTTCAGCTGATTAAGCTTGTTCTCAAGTGTATACTTTAGGACTTTGTTAATTGCTTGAACCTGGCCATTGTTCTATGGATAGATTGGGATAAGAAACTTTTGTTGATCCCTAGATGGTCACAAAACTATCTTGTTTTGGCATGATCAAATTGCTTAGCATTGTCCAAGACCAACTAATTAGGGACGCTAAATCTGCACACAATATTGTTCCAAATGAAGGCTGTACACTTAGCCTTGGTGATCCCTGTCAACAGCTCTGCTTCTACCCACCAAGTATAGTAATCCATAGCTACAATGGCATATTTATAACTTTGAGGTGCAATGTGAAGGGGGTCCGACAATATCAATGCCCCATTTGGCAAAGGGACAAGGCCTAATAATTGAGGTGAGAGGCTCAATGAGTGAGTTGGGAATGGTAGCATACCTTTGACATTTTTATACTACATCACCTCCTTCTTCAATGTCATCCAGTAATACCCTTATTGAAGAACCTTGTGTGCCAATGATTCCCTTTGGCATGATTTTTGTTGACTCCTTCATGAATCTCTTTGAAGACATTATGGGCCTATTCTTTATCTAAGCATTTGAGTAAGGGCGTTGAGTTTCCTCGACTACATAGAATTTCATCATGAATTAAATACCAAGCCAATCTGTACTTTAGACTGCTCGCTTTATGTTGTGGATTTTCAAAAATATAAGTGCAAGTTATTGCAAACAAGTAATAAAGATTGAGTAAAGATCATTCCCATAAGGAATTTTGTTTATTAATTACCAAAATCTATTAATTCAAATTTTATTTGAGTAACTATTAAATCAAAACATTTGAGAATTAAAAAAAAACAAACACGAAAGTTCTTAAATTAAAATATCACAAAATTTGAACAGTTTTGAAATTTAATCTAAAGGAAAATTCAATATTAAAGGGTGCTAGAATTATGATTTCACTAAATTAATCCTATTTTATTTAATTAATCATATTATTATGATTTTCCATGTTATGTTGACAATTGAATTCCTTATTGTTTTATGTATTATTTCTCAAGTTATACGTAAAATATACTTAAGTATAAAAACGCACTATATCTTTATGTAAATTTATTATACCTAAGTCTATTTAGTTTCATGACAATTCTAAAATGACCACATAAAACAAAGGTATATCTTTATCCTCCCCTAAAATTACGGCATTTATTTAAGGAGCTAAGTCACAAATGTTAGACATGTATGTCCTAAGGAGTAAAAAAGCAATATGTCTTTGGAGACATTTTTATCAATAAAGAATTTATTTATTATTCATATATAAATATTGTTCTCTTTACGTTCATATTTGTTGAATATATGATAAGCAAACAAAAGTCTAAGACTGTCAGTCTAAGCCTTTAGAATTAGGCATATAATAGACAGATTATGCAAAAGATATAATTCTAAAGGTGACATTCTAAATCATAAGATCCACAATGGGGGCAATAAAGTTGGGCGCTTTATTCATTCAAAGATTGTTATGTTGTCTATATCTCTAACGGGAGATGGTTTGTTTTGGCCAACGGAGGTGGACTCCGTGAATAGAAACATTGGTATATTGTCATATGTGATGATGTATTAGATCGAGACATAAAGTGTAATTGATTTAGATTAATAATTCTATCTCGGCAAATTAATTCACTTTAAACAATCATATACGTTGTATCTTAATCTTGAGATGAATAGCGGGCCTGTTGTCTTGACTTATGTCTTTTGATGTACCAAAGGGTGACACCCACAATTTATGTTGGTACACATGCCGGTATGTTAGATACATGACTCTTGATAGCGTAGACTTGTTATTTATAGATATAGAATCCATAGCTTATCTTTAAAAGTAGTTGATATCCTCTTATATGCGTTAACCTGTAATTGAAAAACTGGATCGCTCAACCATTTGAATACATAGGTGTAACCAAATGGCATACTGTCTTTGGATGGTAAGTTTTTTGATAATGAGATAATGGAATGAAAGAGAAAAATAATTGCGAAGGTAAGATAGAATTTATCCTTAAGCCGATTATGGATAATCTTGTAAGGATATGATACATTATGACATGTCATGAAAACTTAGCTATTCGGGCTTCGTAAATCTATATAGTTCTAGAGTGGACTCTAAGCTTTTGGTGGAGTAGTGTTAGAGTTGATAATTATAAAATAAATATCTGGGATATTAGGCTTCATAATTATCAAGAGCTTGAACTATATAGGTCCATCAGGTCCCCTTTGCTAGCTCATAATAAATCCTATAACGATATGGTATGCTTTTCCAATAAATTAGTGACTTATGTTAAATTATTAGATTGGCTAAAATTTGAGAGGATCTAATAATTCATGTATGTTTATAGGTTGAATTAATTTTGTGAAAAATTAATTCAAGATAAACTTGTTGAATTATCAGCAATATTTATTTTCCTAGAGATTATTTAGATATGGTTGTTTTGATCAGATAACTTCTTTATTAGGTTATTTGAATTAAAACTGAGGCTTTATCCTAAAAATCTTGGGTGGGACATAAAGATTCGCAAGGATCATTTGTCGTTAGTTCGGCCTGCTGATGAAGTAAGTTCGGTAGGCCAATCTGCCAGTTTGGCCTACCCACTAAATGATAATCTGATCACACTTTTTTCTATGATTTTATTAGATATTGATCCAAATTCAAATTTTTAAAGCCTTATCTGATAAGGACAAACCTGAGGACAAACTCTATATATAGGGAGTGAGACTCATATGTTATTTAGATCAGTTGAGGAATTAAGAGTAAGAACTCTAGTCTGTGAGTCTCTAACACTTCCTGAGAGCTATTGTTCACAAATCACGAACCTTAGTTCTGGGTTTTCTCAATTGGTTGGAAGGAGGGTCACTGTGGAAGAGCTGTACATTGTGTGCCCACACGTACTTTGATTGTGGATAAAGAATAGCAAATAAGACCAGTTGGTTGAGGCTCTTCTGGAACCCCTTTCTCTTTACAGATTGCAGGAGCTTTTTGGCAAACAGGGTTAGTAGGATCTAGTTAATTTATATATATAGCATGTCAAACTTGTGTTTTGAAAATACTCTAATTAAAATTTTTAAATTTCTGTTATGTACTGTTTTTCCAACAATTGGTATCAAAGCCATGGTTTTTACATAAATTCACGAGTTTGTGATCATGCTGTATGCATAAATTAAGTGATCTTGATCTCTCCTATGCTTGAATTTAATTTTTTAGAGAATTGGCACTTTAGGGTTTCTATATGTTTATATGTTGTTATGGTTTATATGGTGAATACTTATTAATTAATTATGGTTGATTAAATTATTATTTAATTATTTAGTAATTAATTAATTTATGTTGGTTATGGTTCCTTACAGTTTATAATGTGTATCTAGGTCATTCATGTAATTAGATAGCATACTATCATCTTCGGTTAGGAATTATTATTTAATTTAAATTTACAAGAATTTTATAATTAAATAATCATTCAAAGAAGACAGATCTTGAAGATGGATGATAGCATTCCATAGGTATTTTCTGAGTCTCTAATTTTATGTTTTTAAATTGTTGAAAATAAAATTGAAAAACTACATAAAAACTATATTTTTTAGAAGTAGTGATATCTGCTAGTTCAGCAAGCTAAACCCTCAAGATTAACAGGTTGATGGTGGCAGACCGATGCCGAACCTTTGGGATCGGTAGTCTATCCGCAGGACAAAATTCTGATAGTTCTGACGGTAGGCCAAACTTTCAAGTTCGGCAGGCCGATCTGTCATGACATGCAGGATGGACTATGAGGTTCGGCAAGCCAAAGGGTCATGACCGATAGGCCAATCACACAGATTGGCATGCTGACAAAGACCTATGAATTTTCAAAAAAGATGTGTTTTTTAGTACAGTTTTGATTTTATTTTTGGGACAATTCTAAGAAACATTAAATTTTGATATGACTGAAAAATGGAGTATTTGATCTTTGTGAGATTGAAGACTTGAAGATGGATAATACATGAAGAATGATATAATTTGAAGATTCAAGGATGAAGAATCGATAATATGTTTTGATTTATCTCTTGTAATATTTATTTTCTATCATCTAGGGTAAAACCATAATATTACGGCTAGTTATTATTATTTTGCTTATGGCTTTGCATGATTGCTTTGCTTGTCTGCATTATTGTATGATTTGCCATGTATGTTAATAGAATGTCTCATATAATATGGAGTGCTATGCATTAAAAATTGTTCATGCATGTTTTTTAAAATAAAACCTTGATTTTAAAAAATTGAGTGGGAGAAGGTTTTCGAAGAGAGGACCTACGGCCTCCATCGTTGGTTCATAGGTAGCACATGGTGGTTCCAACCTCGAGGAACAGACTTCATCATGTATTGGGTTGGGTCTCTGAGAGAATAAGACACTTTAGCATGATTTATTATTGCACACCCTTACGTGGTGATTATAAATCATGGATAAAATATTGAAACGATGGTTATACACTCATGCTAATTTTATTATTAACCTCCCCTAGGAGCTCTATTAATAAATTTAATGACCAAAGAAACAATTATTAATATATGCTAGATCAGACGGGTCGTGGATGGCATATATTAATTAGAAGGGAGATCCGTGTTCCTAATTGAATTTGGTAGTCTCCCCTAGGCAGCTTATTGAATTCTGAGTTGGGAATTATCACTGTAAGGTTTTGACACATTAACACATTGTATGTTTTACATAATTGTGTTATCTTACTAAATTATTATGGTATGTTTGCTATATAATTTTTTATTATAGATTAAAGATGTCTAAAAGTGCTTTATCATCGATACTTGACAAAAACCAATTAACCGGTGAGAATTATAATAATTGAAAACGGAACCTGAACATCGTCTTGTCCTTTGAGAAACTAAAATTTATGCTGATAACTTTGTGTCCTCCCAAGCCTATGGGAGATTCCAATAATGAGCATATCAAAGCATAAGATCGCTAGAAAGATGCTAATGATCAGGCCTGTTGATATGTTATGGCTAGCATGAATAATGTGCTGTAGGCTCAATATGAAGATTATGAGACTACGAAGCAGATCTTGGATAATCTTGAAGACATGTTTGGAGGCCAGGCCCTAACAAGACATCAAAGGGCACTTCAAAAACTTCTAAACTGTAAACAAAGACTAGGGACGTCTGTAAAGGAGCATACGATGTTGGTCATGGGTTACCTCGCTGAGGCTCAAACCAATGGAGCTAGCATTAATGCTGAAACTCAGATGACTATAGTCTTTTAGACTCTATCTAAGGAATTTATTCTGTTTAGAGCTATATTTAATTTAAGCAATAGATGGGGTATGACCTTTACTGAGTTAGTGAAGCAGTTATAGGAGTTTGAACTTTTGATCAAGGAAACTCCTGCTGGTGGAGAGGCCAACTTGGCGGCTGCTTTTGGTTCCAATCCTAACCTTGGGAATGGAAAGAAGCAATAGGCTAAGAATGGAAAGTCTTCTATTCCTGCAAATGGCAAGAACAAGAATAAGAAAAAGAAGAACCCGAAAAAACTCAAATGCTTTTTCTGTGGGAACGTATGAAGAATTGCAAGGACTTCCTTTCCTGAGAAAGTAGGTGTAATCTTCTAGTTATAGAAACTTGTTTCGTTAAGGAATCAAGTGACACTTAAGTCATAGATTCCAGAGTAACTAATCATGTTTGTGTTTCTTTGCAGGGGTTCAAAGAAATAAGAAGTCTATTGCATGATGACTTTATGCTTTAGATGGGCGATGGATCCTTGGTGTTGGCTGAAGCAGTGAGAGACATCTATTTATTTTGATAATTATAGAAATTTCTTTTTTGCGAGATTGTTTTTATGTTCCTAAACTTAAAGGAATTCAATTTTTGTAGCTTGTTTATTTGAAGACTCTTATATAGTTTCTTTTAATAATAAAGTGTTTATTCGTAAAAACAAATCTTTTATCTGTGAAGGATGGATGCAACATGATCTATATTTTATCAAACCTAAGATGGACTTACTACTAAATACTGAGGTTAATGGTAAGAACTCTAAAAGACTTAAGACTTTTCACTGTAAGAAGACCTATCTTTGGCATTTGTGACTAGGTTATATTAACCTGAATAGGATTCAAAGGTTGGTATGGGATGGACCTTTAAGTCATTTAAAGGTGGAATCTATACCACAATGTGAATCTTGTTTGAAGTATAAAATGAACAAAAGACCATTTAGGTCTAAGGGCAGTAGGGCCTAAGGGGTTCTAAAACTTACGCATAGTAATGTTTGTGGTCCTATGAACATCCAAGCATGAGGAGGGTATGGTATTTCATCACTTTTATTGATGATTACTCAAGGTATGGATATGTGTACCTAATGCACCACAAAAGCAAAACTTATGAAAAGTTTAGAAAGTTTCAGGCTAAAGTAGAAAAGTAATTGAGTAGACCTATAAAGGCACTTCGATCCAATTGAGGTGGTAAATACCTTTCTGATAAGTTCTTGGGACACTTATTAGAGAGTAAGATTTTATCCCATTTGACTGTGCCGGGCACTTCACAGCAGAATGGCATGGCTGAGAGAAGAAATAGGACTTTGTTGGACAAGGTTAGGTCCATGATGAGTTTCCTCATTATCTTTGTCCTTTTGGGGATATGCACTACAGACTGTATGTTTTGAACAATGTGCCTTCAAAATCGGTTCTTAAAACTCCTCACCAGTTGTGAACAGCCAAGAAAACATCCTTAAACTATATTCGCATATGGGGATGTCCGGTTCATGTCTTGTTTAAGGAAGGGAATAAGTTGGAAACATGTTCCGAAGTTTATGTGTTTGTAGGATATCTAAAAGATACTAAAGGGGGTTATTTCAAAAACCCAAAGGAAAATAAAGTCATGGTCTGAACTAATGCAACTTTCCTTGAAGAAAGTTACATGGATGACTTTAAACCTCAAAGCAAAGTGGGGCTTAAGGAGTTGGTGAGTGATTTGATCATTCTAGGGGTTCTGAATAAAACCATTCTAATTAGTGTAGAAAAACTAACTGAACCTGAACAACAACCTAAGGGGCTTTGGCATAATGGGAGGATTAGGCATCAACTTGACAGGTATATGTTTAAGGGTGAGGCCTTCTTGGCTGAGCCAGTTAAACATGATAGGGATTCTTACACTTACGAAGAGGCTATGGAGGATGTTGATTCAAAACTCTAGACAGAGGCCATGAACACGAAGAGGAAGTCTATGGAGACTAATTGGGTCTGGGAACTTTTGCATCTTTCTAAAGGGGTAAAACCTATAGGGTGTAAGTGGATCTATAAGAGAAAGAGATGAGTGGATGGAAAGGTCAAAACCTATAAGGCTAGACTGGTAGCTAAGGGATATACACAAAAGGAAGAAATCGATTATGAGAAAACCTTTTTGCCTATAGCCATGCTTAAATCCATCCACATTCTCTTATCTATAGCTACCGCTCTCGACTATGAGATTTTGCAAATGGATGTCAAGACGGCCTTTCTAAATGGCTATCTTGATGAGTCCATATATATATGGAATAGCCAAACGGATTTAAGGCTAAGGGTTAGGAAGGTAAGGTTTGTAAGTTGTTAAAGTCAATTTATGGACTTAAGCAAGCTTCCTATTCTTGGAACATAAGATTTGATCAGGTGGTCAAGACTTATGGGTTCGCATAAAATGTGGACGAACCATGTGTTTACAAACACATTAAGAATAGGAAGGTGGTTTTTCTATTGCTCTATGTAGTTGGCATTATGCTAATTGGCAATGACATTGGGGCATTGTCATCAGTCAAATTATGGTTAACCAAGTAGTTTGATATGAAGGACTTGGGTAAGGCTAATTTTGTTCTTGGTATCCAGATCTTTCGAGATACGAAAAAACAAATGATAGCTTTATTCTAAGCAAACTACATAGATAAAATTCTCAAAAGGTATGCACTACAGGATTCCAAGAAAGGTGAGCAACCATCTAGGTCTGGAATTACTCTTTCTAAGAAAGACTCGCCAAAGTCTGATAAAGAAAGAGAATACATAAAGAAGGTGCCTTCTGCTTTAGCTATAAGTAGTTTCATGTATGTGATGCTTTGCACACGACCGGTTATTAGTTATGCGGTCAGGATTGTGAGTTGATTTTAGGCATATCCAAGACCGATCTATTGGGTTGCAGTCAAGCATATTTTCAAGTACCTAGGAAGGACTCGTGGGTATATGCCTGTATATCAGGTGAGGATTTAACACCTCTAGGATATACTGATTTAGATTTTCAATCCTATCTGGATTCGAGAAGATCAACTTTGGGTTTTGTGTTTACTTTGGAAAATGGTGCCATTGTTTAGAGAAGTGACAGGCAAGATTACACTTCGAATTCAATGATAGAGGTCGAGTATGTGGCAACTAATGATGCTTCGAAAGAAGTAGTATTGCTCCGTAAGTTCCTTGGGGATCTTGAGGTAGTTCCTAGTATGGATAAGGCGGTATTGTTGTATTGTGATAACACTGTAGCGATAGCCAATGCTAAGGAACCAAGATTTCACAAGAAGAGTAAGCATATTGATTGGAAGTATCATGTGATAAAGGACTTCCTAGAGGGCGGACATGTGGCGGTATGCAAAATCGTGTCAGAGGACAATTTAGTTGATCCATTCAAGAGGATACTAACTGCGAGAGTCTTCGAGAAGCATGTGGAAGCTATGAGGATGCGAGATTTGTCATATTTACTCACTTAGTGTAAGTAGGAGATTCTTAGACATGTATGCCCTAAATAGTAAAAAAGTAATATGTTTTTGGAAACATTTTTATCAATAAAGAATTTATTTATTATTCATCTACCAAATATTGTCCTCTTTACATTCATACTTGTTGAATGTATGATAAGTAAACAAAAGTCTAAGACTGTCGGTCTAAGCCTTTAGGATTAGGCATATGATTGACAGATTATATAAAAGACATGATTCCAAAAGTGACAGTCTAAATCATAAGATTCACAATAAAGGGAATAAAGTTGGGTGCTTTATTCATGCAAAGATTGTTATGTTGTCTATATCCCTAACGGGTGATGGTTTTCTTGGCCATCAGAGGTAGACTTGTCATTCCTAGATATGAAATCCATAGATCCTCTTTAGGAGTAGTTGATATCCTCTTATATGCATTATCCTGCACTTAGAAAATTAGAGCGCTCAACCATTTAGATACATAGGTGTAACTGAATGGTATATAGTCATTGGATGGTAAGTTTTTCATTGGTCAGATAATGAAACGTAAGGAAAAATAAACAGGATGGTAAGAAAGAATTTATCCTTAAGCCAATTATGGATAATCCTATGAGGATATGATACATAATAATATGTTATGGAAACTTAGTTATTCGGGCTTCGTAAATCTATATAGTTGAGAGTGCAGCTCTAAGCTTTTAGTGAAGTAGCATTAGAGTTGATAATTATGAAATGTATATATGGGATAATGGGTTTCATAATTATCGGGAGCTTAAACTATATAGGTCTATTAGGTTCCCTTTGCTAGCTTATAATAAATCCTGTAACTATATGACGTACTTTTCCAATAAATTGGTGACTTATGTTAAATTATTAGATTGGCTGAAATTCGACAGGATCATGTAATTCATGTTTGCTTATTGGTTGAATTGATTTTATAAAAAATTAATTCAAGATAAACTTGTTGAATTATCAAGAACATTTATTTTCCTAGAGATTATCTAGATATGGTTATTTTAATCATATAACTTCTCTATTGGGTTATTTGAATTAAAACTGAGGCTTTATTTTGAGAATCTTTGGTGGAACATAAAGATTTATAGGGATCAGTTATTGTTAGTTTGGTAGACTGATCTTTCAATTTGGCCTACTGATGGAGTAAGTTCGGCAGGTTGATCTACCAGTTTAGCCCCTGCCAACCGAACAATTATCTGATCACACGTTTTTCTATGATTTTATCAGATATTGATCTAGATTTAATTTTCAAATCCTTAGATGATAAGGACCAACCTAAGGATGAAATCTATAAATAGGGAGTAAGACTCCTATGTTATTTAGATCAATTGAAGAATTAAGAGTGAGCACTCTAGTCTGTGAGTCTTTGACACTCTCTGAGAGCTATTGTTTACAAATCATGAACCTTAGTTTCGAGTTTTCTCAATTGGTTGGAAGGAGAGTCACCATGGAAGAGTTGTACATTGTGCACCCATATGTACTTTGATCGTGGATAAAGAATAGTAAAGAAGATCAATTGGTTGAAGCTCTTCTGGAACGCCTTTCTCTTCATAGATTGTAGGAGCTTTTCGGCAAATGAGGTTAGTAGGATCTGGTTAATTTATGTATATAGCGTGTCAAACTTGTTTCCAACAACAAATATCTCCTCTATGTTTTAATTTGATCTTCAGTTCATTCAAAAGTTGATCAAGTTTTTGAAAGCATTAATTTTAAAAATAATTGCTCAACATAAATATGAGTTATCACATCATCTAGATCATCAGGTAATCCTGTATTTTTCAAGAAATTTTATATTGGCGCCATCCAACTGTCAAGTGCTGCGACAGGGAGTACATAGTCTACCTCTTGATCTTGAATCGTCGGTCGTTCTAATAGTTCAAGTGGTATGACCTTCACTAGCTTTAAGTCTTTTGTTGTGGCAAGCGTTGCCATTATGTCTGCATTACTGTTATCTGCCCAAGGAATTTTGATGAACTCATGGCATTCAAACTTTTTAGTTTGTCCTATGGCTTAGTTAGGTATGCAGCCATTCGTTTTCCCCGAGCTTTATAATCTCCATTTATTTGGCTCACAACGACCTACGAATCGCTATACTCATTGACGAAGCTTACTCCTATATGCCTAGTAAGTCTTAATCCTACAAGGATGGCCTCGTACTTAGCTTTATGGTTGGATACCCTAAATTTGAATCTAATAGTTGAGGCGATTTTATAATCCTTGGGGCTTACCAGTATGACACTTGCTCTAGCACCGTGTTCATTAGATGACCATGAATAATTTCCACTCATAAAGTTATGGTTCTACTTCCATCTCCTTAGTGTTTGGTTGGGCAATGAATTCTGCTATAAAGTCTACTAAGGCCTGGGCCTTAATTGCCTTTCTTGGGACATAGTTGATGTTAAAATCACTTAGCTCCACGGCCCATTTTAATAACCATCTAGAAGTATTTGGCTTTTGAAGTGCTTGTGTCGAGGGATAGTTAGTAAGGATATCGATTATGTGTTCTTGGAAGTAATGTGCCAGTTTTCTAACTGTTATTATCAGAGCAAGTGCTAGGTTTTCCATGTCAATGTATCTAGTTTCTGCATCTAGAAGATGTTTGCTTGCATAATAAACATGCAGCTGGACTCGGTTCTCTTTTCTAATGATGAACAGACTTACTACATGTTCTTAAATAGCCCAATAAATGTAAAGTTTCTCATCTTGTTATGCCTTGTAAAGAATTGATGCTTGACTAAGATAGATCTTAAGCTGCTAAAAAGTTTCTTCACATTCTGGAGTCCATTCAAAAGTCTTAGTCCCTCTTAATATGTTGTAAAAAGGAATATACTTATTTGTTGCCCGAGAAATTAATCGATTTAATATGGCTACGCATCCAATAAGCTTTTGCACATCCTTTGGCTTCTTTGGGGATTCTATTTCAATAAGAGCTCTGATCTTCTTGGCATTTACTTCTATGCCATGTTGACTCACCATAAACCAAGAAATTTTCCTAAAGCTACTATAAAGGCACACTTTTGAGGATTGAGCTTCATGTTGTTTTTTCTTAGAATCTTAAATGATTATCGGAGGTCAGCAGTATGCCTATAGGCATTTTGACTCTTCACTAGCATATCATCCACATACACTTCCATGTTTCTTTTGATCTAGTTCTTAATCATCTTGTTCACTATTGTTTGATATTAGGATCATGCATTCTTGAGACCAAAGGGCATCTTCATGTAGCAATACAAACCTTAGTTAGTAATAAATGTCATATGCTCCTTGTCGAGCCTCGCATAGGATCTATCTAAATATATCCAGAGTATGCATTCATAAAGCTCATCAACTCATGGCCCGCTATTGCATTTACTAACTGATCTATTCTCGGTAAAGGAAAGTTATCTTTAGGACATGCTTTATTTTGGTCAGTGAAGTCTATACACATATGCCATATGCCATTTGGCTTTCTCACTAGGATCAGATTTGCTACCATAGGTTAGGTAATGGGCTTCTCTAATGGTTTATTCTTGATTAACTTGTCCACTTCCACATGCAAGGCTTGATACCTTTCTCCATTCAGTTGCCTTCTTTTCTGTCTCTTTCGTAGATATGTAGGGTTTATGTTAAGTCAATGGTAGATAATCTATGACAAGATACCTTTCATATCATCGTGCATCTAAGCAAAGACATTGAGATTATCTTTCAAGAACATTATTAGATCTACATAGTATCTAGCACTGAGCTTGGTGCCTATCTTCAAAATCTTGTTCGGGTCGTCGTCATACACTACTACTTCCTCCAGGTCCTCCACTAGTTTTGCCGTAGTGATCTCATCATCCACTATTGGGTCTAGGTCTATCTCATTTGGTCCATGGTCGACCATCATCATTCTACGTTCGGGGAATTCATAGTCTTGGATCGACTCCAAATACGTTGTCTGTGTTTCATACGAGTCACTTCTCATCTCACGCACCTTGTTCGTAGTTGGAAACTTTATCACTTGATGGTTTATAGAGGATATTGCCTTGAGGGCTTGCAAGGTTGGTCTATGTATAATAGCATTATACTGGGTCCCTCCCTTAACAACTATGAAATTTGACATTACGGTCGACATGTTTGGTCGGTACAGATAGTCACGAGAAGAGTGATCATACTTTTAGGAACAACACTATCTTTTGTAAAACCATACAGAGCCTGTGAATAGGGTGTCAACTAAGTCTTAAGATCTGCATTTGGTCCAATGCATCTATATAGAGAATGTCCATTGAGCTTCCATCATCAATGACGTCCTTGTAAACTTTGTGATTGCCAATCATGGCAGACACCACTAGTACACATTACAAGAAAAGTGAAGATTTCAGGCATCTTCCTCAGTGAAGGTAATTTCCACGAAAGCTCTTCTCTGTATCTTAGTTGGCCTTTCATCTACCTTTATGTAATTATGGAAAGACCAGCCTCTGGCCTTTTGAGCATAGCTTTTCTAAGACCGCCTAGAATTCCTACCAAAATATAGACCCTTGTGGATGGTGCGAATCACTCCTGCATGCAGTTTGATTGTTTCCTCTTGGGGTGATGGATTATTCTGATCAGCTTGTACACTGCCTAGGTGATTGTCTCTTATATATTCGTATAAGTAACCTCTCTTGATGAGTTCTTCTATCTCATCCTTCAAGTCAGTGCAATCTGCAGTATTATGTCTGACTTCTCAATGAAACTTGTATGCTTATTTTGATTCCTCTTGGAAAGGTCTTTTTATTGGGACCGCCCTTTTTAGTATGTTGCGATTCTACACTAGATTATAAATTTCCTCAATATTTATATTGAGCTTGGTATATGTTTCATGCCTTTGATAAGGGTGCCTTGGCTTTTTGTTTCTCTGATCCGATGCTTGTCCTAGGTGAATTGTAAGCAGGCTAGAGGTAAGGTTGGTGTAGGTATTGATGGAGGATAATTTTGATTGCTATTTCGATTTTTCCTTTTTTCGTTATTCTTCCTTCCATTTTGATTCTATACTTGTTAAGCTGGTTGCTAACTTGTTGGTGCTCTTAGCACTGGCGGATAATAGGACACCTCCACATTCGTTGATAGCTGAGCTACTTCTTCAGCGTTGATATCTTTTGAGCTCGTGATAAGAAGTCAGGCCACATCATTGGTGGTTTCTTGTGCAAAGAAAACTTGAAAGCTCCCTGTTGTAGGCAATCGAGGACTGATGTTAAGGCAACTATTGGAAAAATAGTATGCAGCAGAATTTTAAAAATTTTATATCAAAGTATTTTCCAAAACACAAGTTTGACATGCTATAAGCATAAATTAATCAGATCTTACAAACCTCAATGTGCCGAAAAGCTCCAGCAATTAGTGAAAAGAAGTAACGTTCCAGAAGGACCTTAAGCAATTGGCCTTCTTTGCTATTCTCTATCCATGATCAGAGTGAGGGCTCACACGTACAGCTCTTTTACCAGGTGACTCTCCTTCCAACCAATTGAGAGAACCCAAGGCTAGTGTTCGTGATTTGTGAATAAGAGCTCTTAGGAAGTTTTAGAATCTCACCAATAGAGTTTCACTCTTAGTCTCTCAATTGATCTAAAAAATAATGAGACTCACTCCCTTTTTATAGAGGTTAGGTCCAAGAGTCAGTCCTTATCAAATAATGCCTTAAAATTAAATCAGAATCAAATTCAGATCAATATATGATGAAATTAGTGTGAAAACATGTGATCTTTTCATCACACGATCGGCATGCCGATTGTCTAAGAGGCATGCCGAAATTGCCCCATCGGTTGGCCAAACCTGAGGATCGACATACCATACTGTCAATAAAAATCTCAACAAATCTTTTATTTTTCACTCGAGATTCTATAGGATAAAGTCTCAGTTTTAATTCAAATAACCCAATAGAGAAGTTATCTAATTAAAACAACTTGAAGTTGTTTATGGTTTTAATCCATTGACTCCTTTGGATTTAACACCTTTAGCTTTGAACGAACGAGTCAACTTAGATGGCAAGAGAAAAGCTGATTTTGTTAGGCAAATTCATGAGAAGGCAAGACAGAACATAGAGAGGCATACCGAGCAATATGCAAGGCAAGCCAATAAGGACCGCAAGCAGGTGGTGTTTGAACCGGGAGATTGGGTGTGGCTACATATGAGAAAAGAACGCTTCCCCAAACAAAGGCGTTCAAAACTCCTTCCGAGGGGTGATGGGCCATTTCAAGTGGTGGAACACATTAATGACAATGCCTACAAACTTGATTTACTACGTGAGTATGGTGTTAGTGCTAGTTTTAATGTTTCTGACTTATCTCCTTTTGATGCAGATGACAATTTGAGGACAAATCCTTTTCAAGAGGGGGAGAATGATGCAAGCAGTGGAGCTGTACAAGTTAGGAGCCATGTTCATGATCCCTTAAGCCATTCAAGTGGTCCAATCACAAGATCTAAGGCCAAGCAATTCAAGGAAGAATTGAACGGGCTCATTCAACAAGTTTGTGACATGTCACATAAATGGAGCCCCAGTATGGGCCCAAATTAATCACAAGAGAGCCTAGTCACTATGACTAAGGTTCTAGAAGATTCACATTGATGATGGTGCATGATTCCAGTAAATTGTGGAGCAAACTTATAATTTCAGAAAACCTTCCTATTTTGGATCGACACGTGGGTGCCTTGTCGTCAAGTTCGAGTCTTGTCATCAAATTATCTTCCTAATGTAATTTTTGCAATTTCTTAATTACCAAACTCAGTTTTGTTAGGCAAGAAAACAAACTTGGATATTTTCCTTTTTTTCTAGATTAGGTTAGGTCAGATTTTAGGCCTTAATTTCGCATGGGAAAGCGCCAATTAAGGGATTTTCTAAGTCAACATTCAATTAGGGATTCTTTTGGGCTGAAAATCGTTCCTATATAATTGTAAACAATTCATTATTCTAATGGGAATAAAGCAGATCATTATTCACAACTTTTGGTGAGATTCTTTTGCGTTCTTTTTATTTTCTTAAGAAGACTCTTTGAACTTATCAAGATTAATCTTGTGGCATTCAACAAATAGACTTATCATCTAGAATTTAAGTGTTCTTGCAAATTCTAGGTGTGGCGTCTTCCTATCTGTGGTTCTTGGTTCGTCTCTCTCTAGATTACAGGTCAGAGCTCAACAAACGTGTGTCTTAAGGGATTAGGGGTTCGATTCCAGATTTGGTGTCGAGTCTTGTCGCGTTAGTCGGTGGGGTTCATATCACAAACACCATAGCAGCTAACTCAAATCCTGAGTGAAATAATTCTTTTCATAATCTTTTAGTTGACGAGAAGCATAAGCTAGAAATTTTCCATTTGCCATTAAAACACATCCTAACAACTTCTAGAAGCATCATTGTATACCATAAATCCTTTATCATTTAAAGGAATGGTGAGAATTGGAGTTGTTACCAATCTCTGCTTTAACTCTTGAAAATTCTTTCACAAGCATCTGACCACAAATACTGCACATTCTTCCTTGTTAATTGCATAAGTGGAGTAGCAATCTTTAAAAGTCCTTTAACAAATATCCAAATCTCTGAAGCATTTCTTTGTCTTGACCTATTAGTCACTGCTTCAACCTTGTGGGATCTACAGAAATTCCGTCCTTTGACATTCAAGCCAAAACTTTCACTTTTTGAACTTGGCATATAATTGTTTCTCCTTCAAAATATTCATAATTATTCTTAAGTGCTTAGCATGTTCCTTTATCGAGTGAGAGTAGACAAGGATATCATCAATAAGACCGATCACAAAACTATCTAAGTAATCCTTAAAATCTCTATTCATCAGGTCCATAAAGATGGC
>CAMOHE010046954.1:0-15588 GCA_946598075.1 Artocarpus hirsutus
ATGTCTACTTTTAAAATATGTAAACCAATTTACAAAATTCATTTTCATATAATCCCAGAATTTCAAGAAAGAGCTACTGCCTATAGAGATAATACAAGGTTTATGGAATGTTAAGTTTTTCTTAAACCCAAATCATATTATTCTCATTTAAAATTTCAAAACTATTCCAAAATAGGCAGCATGCATTCTATAATCATAATAAATATATTCTCATGAGTTTTATACCAAAATCATCGTCAAACTATACCTCTAGCCTTTCTTGCAAATAATGAGGAAAACATGCATTAAATATGAAGAAAATACATACTAAAGCCAAGTTTGAATTAAAGAAAACCTACCTCAAAACTCTTTTGAAAAACACCAAAGTTTGGGTTAAAAAACAAGCTTGTATTGACTCTAAAACGGCTTCAAACATGGTTGAAAATTATAGTTGTCGTGAGAGAGCTTTATGCCTTTTGTCTTTAGTTGGAAATTAAAGTGAGAAAGGAGAGAATGAGAAACTAGAGAAGAGAGTGGTAATGGTTGAATAAATAGGCATCAAAATAATTGAGGAGTGGGAGAGAATTAAATGAGCATTAAAAGAAAATATTATCATGTCTCCCATGGAGACTTTTAGCAAATAATGTTAACATAATTGGGGGGACAAATGGGGTAAGTTGTATAAGAAGATGAAGGAAGCATTAAAAAGGTGGTTGAGAAAATATATCGATGTCTCCTAATAGTTGAGGTGAATTAATTCTATGTCACCAAATAGTTGAGGCTACTTAATTAAGCATTAATGTAGCGGGACAAGGTTGGTAGAAGTGAGTGATAGGTAGATTTAAAATATTTACTACGGAGACTTAGTAAAAATACTAAAGTGACATTTTATTCATATGATTTTACAAAAATTATATCCGTTAAAATAACGGGTGTTTCATTGATACTCGAATATAAATTTGAGTCCATCAAGTTTAAAAAATGCATGAAACAAATATACCCTAAGATAATAATTTAATTGCATTGAATAATATTTAAAATACAATGATACATTTTGCTCCTTCAGTTTAAATATTCCATTGAGACAGTGTCATGTTTTTTTTTTTTTTTTTTTGGCCAATGCATGACAAAGGAGTTTTTTTTTTATTTTTTATTTCCAAAAGTTGAATGCTGTTAACCGACTACACTAACATGAAGGTCAACATGATTAACCAAGATCGTCGTCGTTAAGGTTAAAATCTGAAAGTAGTCAAACTACCAGTAATTCTCATAGACATCGTTGCTTGTAGAATGTATTAAAAGCTTGTACACACCATTATCGTTCTTCAGAAGGTTGTTGCGTTGGCTTGCGGATGGGGTGAGTTGGAAGGTTGGAATTGTTCTATTTAAACTTGAACTCATGACACTCAAATATAAGTTACATGTTGAGAGTTGTAACACAGGAATTTGAATTTATTCTTCAAATTAGCTCACAAATTTCAATTGTCAGTTGTATTTCAGTTAACAACAAATCAATATAAAGAACATTAATAGATTTAGATGTATACAAATGAAATATTGGGAAACATACCTAATTTGGAAATAAATTATTCAGATCATTAATTATATATAACCAAGAGTAATAATACAGATAAATTTTTACATTAGAAGTGAGTAGTACAAATGTAACCCGCACTTCATATCAAACAATCCCAAAAAACATAACTTAAAACAATATTAAGGGTCAATGTAAAAATGCAAAATGCACTGCTTACCTAGAAAAATAATCAAAATTCCTTCACATGTATCTATTCACTCATTTCGAAATATCCATCTATTGAGAGTGGTGTTTGAAAGGTGGTAGGAACCGTTGGTTAGAACCACTTTTATTGTAACATGTGAGAGCTTTATACTATTTATAACTGAGTTTGTGATGAGAACCGTAGTTCCTACCACTATGCCAAACAAAGTAGTACATCTTTTTATATTTATCTTTACCACTCTTAATATAAAAAAATAAAAATAAAATTCTTCCTTCTCATCTGATATAATGAGCCCCAGATGTTAATAAATTGAATCATACAATCATGTTCGAGAAATGTGATTTATTTAAGATCCTTAATCATCTTTAATAAATTGAACTACACAATCATGCGAAGGAACGCAGCTTAAAATATCCTCGCTCAGGATCTTTGTCCTCTCATGAGCCAAGATCAGGAAAAGGCATGAAACGTGATGTCTTTTGCTACCTCGTTAACCGGATACGGGCAAAAGAGGGTCTCACGTATTGTCTCTTGCCCTTTAAATGATCCTGTGCGTCTATTCCTATTTGGACGGCTGAAAATAAAGGGGCGAAGCATACGCCCGGGTGTTTGAAAGTGATGCCCTATATATTTAAATATGATGATCTATGTTTAGATATATAGACACATCTTAGAATAATATAATGCAATATATAATTTAAAAGACACATAAGGTCTTCGGAATAGAAGAAAAGAAAGATAAAGAGGTGATAAGATTATAAAGAAAAAATAAAGGAGAAAAAAAGAGAAAAGAAAGAAAAAGAAAAACATAATTAAAAAAAAGTAAAAGAAAAAAAAAAGAAAAAATGGAGTGATACACCTCACACATAAAAAAACAAAAGGGAGAACTTTTTACTTCTGCCTGACGGTGGACTTTTTGTAATTATGATTTTATTTATTTATTTATTTATTTATTTTTTTTTGCAGATCTGATATCTAGAACATGGATATTCAATTGGTGGATTTTTTCTGGTACCCCGACAGAAATTGCCTAAAAAAAGGTGTCTAGACATGCCTTCTATTTTCATTTAGTTAAATATATGCATAAGTGGGTAATAGGTAGGCTATTACCCTTCTATTGAGACAACTAAGGTTTGTTTAGAATTATTTTTAAAATAAATAAAAATATATTTATTTTAAGAAAAAAATTTAAAAAATTATATTAAAAGTGTTTTTAAAATTTTTGTTTCAAAAAATATGTAAAAAATATTTACAAAAAATTTTAAAATAAAACCAAAATGGCCTAAATATATGATATGTCCTTCAGCTTAAACTGAAAGAACATCCACTTTCCTTAAAAAAAAAAAAAAAAAAACATTTTTTTTAATATGTTCCTAAAATATCTTACATCTCTTTCTCTCACAAAAATATCTTGCAGTCCTATTTTTAATAACAAAAAGGAAAAGAAAAACAAGGCCATCTTCTCTCCTCAATTATTGGTCACATCACAACTCCCAAGAAGGAAACCAACGTTACGTACCCAAACCCGCAAGTTCCCCTTTTTTGTTTTTATTTAAAAATTTCTCTCTTATAACTTCAAATTGAATCCGGATTTTCCAAAACTATCAGAGCAAAGAGAAATGGCGATTTCACAGCACCTGTATTTGGCGATTTCTCTCTTCCTTACAGTAGCCGTCTCCATCTGTCACTCACAGGTTCGTCTTCTTGAAATCCATTTTTCTTTTCAGTTTGTTTCTTTTGTCAGTGGCAGAAAAGAAAAGAAAAAAGAAAAAAATGAATTTTTTTTCGTGGTTTTATTATTTTCTTATTTGCGCGTTCGATGGATCATTTTTGCATATTTAGTTCTGATTTCTGATTCAGGGAAAATTCTGATTAAAAATGAAATTTTAAGCAAAAAAAAGGTTGGTCCGATTTCTTGTAAGCTTTTAAAACAGTTTTTTTTTTTTTTTTTGAATTGTTCTCCTCAGCTGGTTAATCCTATGGAGCATGATGAATTTGGAAAATTAAAAAATGTTTTTTTTAGTAGCTTTTCTGTTTTGTGCTCAAAGTTGTTATATGACAAATTTGGAAATAAAAAGTCTTTTTAGTAACTTTTCTTTTATGCTGAAGGGTTATTTATTTATGTATTTTTATTATTCATTTAAAGCATGCTTAAAGGGGAAGTTGTTATTATTCAACCATGCTAGAAATACACAGGAACTGATAAATTTGTCATGTGATCTACTACATAGTTTTAATAGGCTCTTGAATTTCAGCTTTAATCTATGTGGGTTTGCATATGTTTGCCCAGGAATTTTTTTCCCCTGCTTTTTTTTTGTCTCTCTTTTTTTTGAACTTAGAGAGGAGGGATTTGAAATGTTCATCTTTTTTGTAGAGCAGGGTGTGGTTTTAGCACTAGGCTATGCGTACAACAACTTTTCCTACTGGTTTTAATTGTCTGAAATCATGGTTTGAACTTTAGTAGGCTTTTTTTTTTTTTCGTTGGGTATTTAGCAGGTTATAGCAGTGGAAGCACTAAGCAGTCTCAAGCTCAACTCTCATATCCTGCAGGTATTTTGGATTTTGGTCCGTTGTGTGTGTGTGTCTGTTTATGCAAGTATGTTAAATTTGGGGTTCTTGGTAATTATCAAAATATGCACACAATAAGGTATACCAATTTTTGTTTTTTGTTATCTCGATGGCTATTCACTATTCAGGATTCAATCGTTAAACATGTAAATGAGAACCCTGAGGCTGGGTGGACAGCTTCCATGAATCCTCGATTCATGAATTTGACTGTGAGTATTTAACTTGATTTTCTCTCTTCACCTCTTTTTTGTAAATAAAGCAAATGTATGTTTTGTTTTAACAATCACTGTTTCCCTGATTGTTCTCAGGTTAGAGAATTTAGGCGTATGCTAGGAGTAAAACCGAGATCTAAGCAGGATTTGAGAAGTGCTCCAGTAATTACTTATCCAAAATCCTTCAAGTTGCCAAAGGAGTTTGACGCAAGAACTGCTTGGCCTCAGTGCAGCACAATTGGGAGAATTCTAGGTTGCTTCTTATTCTTCATATGATATGATCCAGTATAATTTTCTTTTGTGGAAAAGGAAAGTGCTGACTATTTCCCCTTTTTTGTTTCATGTTGATGCTCGATCAATTTTGTCACTGAAGATCAGGTAAATCTTATTCCCGTTTCTGTTGCGACAGTTTTTATTGGGAAATTCAGGTCTGAAAAGTAACATTGAAGGATTTGGATCTATAGGGGCACTGTGGTTCTTGTTGGGCTTTTGGTGCTGTCGAATCGCTGTCAGATCGCTTTTGTATCCATTATGGGCTGGTAACTGGAATATATTTGATGGAAAAATGACTATTTCCTTTTTTTGGTTACAAGCTGTATAATTTATTTATTTTTTTTGTTTTGTTTCAGAACGTATCTCTGTCTGTGAACGATCTCTTAGCGTGCTGCGGCTTTTTCTGTGGAGATGGTTGTGATGGGGGCTATCCGCTACAAGCGTGGAAATATCTTGCCAGCTCTGGCGTTGTGACTGAAGAGGTAAGAACTTTTCTTTTGGTTCTAGGTTCTTTGAGAGGGAATATTTTGTTTAACATAATACCAGAAACGGAATTAGTAAGACAACTTCCTAATATCGTAACTTTTGAAACTCGGAGGTTTGGATTTTACGCTTGGTTTAGCGCACTTTGTTGTATTAGGACATTCCTTTTAAGTATTGCGTGATTTTTTTTCCCCATTTTGTTCTTCATGACTGTTTTAACACTTTACTATTTGCTCAAATTTACGTCTTGCAGTGTGACCCATACTTCGACCCTATCGGTTGTTCTCATCCTGGTTGCGAGCCTGCATATCCAACTCCGAAATGTGTTAGCAAGTGTGTCGACGGGAACCTGTTATGGAGTGATTCAAAGCATTATAGTGTAAATGCATATACAATCAACTCTGACCCCCACAGTATTATGACTGAAGTTTACAAGAACGGGCCAGTTGAAGTTGACTTCACTGTTTACGAGGTAACAGCTGCTTTCATACTTTTATTGGAAGAATTCTTGAACAAAGAAGTTTAACTGAATAAGAAAATTGCTTGCCTTTTTTCGGACAATATGCTTGCTCTGTTGCCTATGGCTTCCTGTGTGCGTTTTGCAGGATTTTGCTCACTATAAATCTGGAGTTTACAAACACATTACGGGAGGGGTTATGGGAGGTCATGCTGTGAAGCTAATTGGATGGGGAACAAGTGATAATGGGGAGGACTACTGGGTACTTGATATGCTTTAACTCTTGCTTTGCACATTTTAAGGACATAAATTATTCGAGTTCATATGTTGATTCTCTATTCTCTATTGCAGCTTCTTGCAAATCAGTGGAACAGAAGCTGGGGTGATGTATGTTACTGTTTAAATTCTCTCCTTTCGGTAGTTGTATCGGTATGTGTACGCTAAGTTATATGATTCTGAATGGCAGGATGGTTACTTCAAGATCAGAAGAGGAACAAACGAGTGCGGAATTGAATCTGAACCAGTTGCTGGTTTGCCTTCAACAAGAAATATTATCAAAGAGGTTGCCCGTGCTGGTGATGTTACAGATGCGTCGTATTAACTTTAGGCTATTCCACTGATGTTAAAAGAAAAGGAAAGAATAGTCTACTCCACATATTTAGCTTTCAATGTTTGTATTTTATTTGGGGTTTCAGTTATTTCATATGCAAATTATTATGTCATAAGAAAGTTAATTATGTCATAAAGGCTCTGGGAGAGACCATGAATCTGTCATTTGTTAGAGACAATGGAGACTACCGTTTATGATGCATGGAAAAGAAATTATAAACTGACAGAGAGGAGGACCTGTTGCTCTTGATAAAAAGTAAAAACTGTTAGTAAAATCCTTTTACATTCCTGTCTAATTCATCACTGTTTGGGAAGCAATTGGAGGTAATAATTGAAGCTCCGAGAAATTGATCGAATATAACTACTTGAATTTATCATTCATCTTGCAGGAGACAAAAAATAAAATAAAATAAAATAAAACGTAAGGTAAATGTGTGTGATCCTTGCCATAAATCCTTGGAATACACGGACTTTTGTCATGTTGTTGGCAGGGAATCATCCATGAATGTATTAGAGCATTGCTATAAAGTATAGTAGTGTTAAGCATTATCTATTAATAAAAGGTGGTTCTTGTTATATTAGACTTATAGGTGAGGCTTATACTTTATTAATGATGATGTTTAGCAGGTATTATTTCTAAGCATTTTTCATGTGATTATTATGTATTATATATCATGCTTTTGAGTATATTGGACTTCAGTCCTTAAGTGAATGAACAGGGAAAGTATGTGAACTGGAAAAAAAAAAAAAAAAAACCCAAATCTACAATTGCAGTAAAGATCTATATGATTTCAAATCTCTTCCTTTTTTATTCCATTTAAATACCCACAAATTTATTTAAATACCAAGGCTTGTTTTATAATTTCTCTTAGCCAGTAATTGAAGAAATATGCCCACGGTTGCAAAGACGGCTTTGTCTTTACGGTATTAATAGAAAGCGAAGCAGCTGCATTATCGGATTCTTTAATGACAACAAAATTTTTCCCACGAGCAGCAAACTTGGAATTTATATCCCTTGAAAGTGACACCCATTAAGACCCATCCTTATCAAGCTTACGCATTAGATTGGAGAAAATAAATAGAGTTCAAATGAAGAACGCAGAGTCACCATATATTGAATGGGACAGCAAAGAAAAGGTATCTCTAGATAGCCTTTATCAATGTTCAATTCAATCTAACGGTATGTTTAATTTGCATTAAATGGAAAGAAAAAGAAAGAAGTGATTTTTTTTTTAAATAATATGTTTACTTATAAAATTATTAATAAGAGTTTTGCGAGCCTCATATAATATAAAAAATAAAAAAAATGAATATCAATCCTATCATACTCTTTGGTAGTGAATTCCTCTTAAGTCTCTAAATTCAAATGTTACTTTTTTTCTAATCTCATCGTCTTTTTCTTTATATTCTTTTAGAGTTTAGTAAACATGCTTATAGGAGGATAAGGTCAAGTTTTTATTCAAAATATCTTAGCTCGGATTATTTGTGACGTGAGATATTGGCCGCCCAACTTTTCTAATCCAGTCTTTATCATTAGTTGTGAGTGAATTTTCATTTTGAGGATTGGTCTTCATTTGATATACAAAAAATATTTTCACCATTTTCATTGATCACCTTGTCACATTCCATTGCTGAACTACCGTCCAAGCGCATGTAGCGGGAAGACAAGAAGTAATTCTTTTTCCTTTTAAATAATATGTTTTCTTATAAAATTATCAATGAAAGTTTTATGGGTTTTACATAATTTAAGAGATAGAAAAAGAGAATACTAATTCTCTTATATCCTCCTTAGTATTGATTCCCTATCAAAGAGAATAAATATCCTTTTTACTTAAATATCTAAATTCAAATGTTATTATTTAATAGCTAATATGTGAAAATAATATTTTAGTAATTACATTGAATAAGATTTTTATTTTAAGTAAATAAATACTAAAAAAAGAATGAGATTTTTTTTCGTTATACTATCAAATAATTAAGTAAACACTAAAAAAAAAATAAATGATGTTCACTTTTATTACTTTAATTACTTTTCTTTCTAATTCCAATATCTTTCTTTTACGTTCTTTAAATTGGGTAAACATGCCCCAAGTGGCATGTAATATAGTACACTACAAAATGCTCTCAAAAAGTGACAATTAAAATATCAAAAAATTAAAGTCACATCTCTTTAAGAATCATAAAATAGAATAATAATCGAATATGAAGTGCAAAAAATGTGATTTGTTTTAGAAAGAAAAAAAAATTGTTCACGAAGATACTTGAATAGAAGACACTTTAGCAATCATGGATTCCTCATAAATATCCTCATCCTCAATCAACATTTTTCTAGTGGTATAAGAGCCAGTTTTTGAATCTTCAAACATTTCCATTAACTCCGTCTGCATTGGTTGTTGGTCATAGAAGAACCTAATGAAAGGTGACGATGCTCCTGCGCGCATATATATATATATATATATATATATGTTAAAAAGAACAAGTCAGTACATGCTTTAATTTCAATATGATCACTTGATCATTAAATATGTTATAAAAATTAGGTATATATTTCTAGAATTAATGCTAGACGGTTTAAATTTTGAACAAAAAGAGTATTTAAAAGCAAGTTATAACTTGAAATTAGAACTTAAGTACTGTAGCATGTGAGAGCTTTTTACTATAGTAATTTTTAATTTTTTAATTTTTTAATTTTTTAACATGTGATAACTTTACACTATAACAATTAAAACTTATTAGTTTCAACTTATTTTTCAAACAAAGCACTCATAATGATGTCGTAGAAATCATGAACAATAGAAAGAATGGAACAATAAATTAGATCATGTCTAAAACCTTAAGAGATATGTATATACTTCCATTTATTTTACGATTCAAAACTAAATCTAATGAAAACTTTTCTATTGGAAAATTCATCATATGAGTACTTTCCTTTTCCCTCATGGGTCATCGCAAAAATTCTTAAAGGTACTTTCGTGTAATTTTTTTAATGTAGTCGGGCATGGAAAAGAAAAAAGAAATATCACCATTGAAATGACAAAATTGGATGAAATTTATTTTTCTTTCTTCTTTCTTCGTTTACTTTCCTTTATTATTTTTTTTTTTTGCCTTTCTTTATTCATTTTTTCCCCTTTATATAACATATGCCCTCTGTTTTTCATTTCTTTTACCCTTATAACTTTACATGTATATGTATTTAAGATGTGCCTATATGACTACGACAGCACGAAGGACCAACTAATAATAAAGGCAAAAAGTCATCTACCTATACTATACAATATATATCTATCTAAAGATTTCAAATAAAATAAATTCATAAAATATCTGAAAAGTGTAGTTTGAAGTGAAATTTTTGAATAAAAAATTATAGCATGTGAAAATTTTACATTATAGCTTGCTTTTCTTTTAATCATAATAGCATATAAGATCTTTACATTATAATAATCAAAAGTTTGATTATAACTGATTTTATCAAACACCAGTTCAAACTATTAATGCATGTTTTGTTATTACAAATTAATTAAGATTAAGATTACGTACCTATCCAGGGATTGAAGAAATCCTCAGTCCCATGCACAATTACATGCCCATCATTGAAGATGTTCCACCTTTTCACCTTAACTATATTGATCAAAACAGTTCCATTATGAAACCCTTCATCCACAAGAACCATTGAATTTCTTGGGTTGCAAGAAACCAACTTCGAGCCCTTCGAGATCGACCCCGATCGGAAAGCTTCCTCGTCGACCTTCGACATCAAGATCTGGTAATCCAAATCTATCCAGTCCTTGAACCTGACTGCCTCGTCGGACGGACGGCATTGTTACCTTAGATGGTGAACCTGTTCTGACGGTCGACAAAGAACATGAAATCACTGCAGTAAGGATTAACGAAGTGAAGGCTTTTCTCCGGAATCGTTGACATGATTTCATAGCCTGAATTAGCTCGGAGAGCTTTCACAATCTTGTCAAATTCTACGACTGCAACGCTAGTGTTTTTGGTTATATATTTTGATTTGTACAAATCCAAACAGCGAGTCGGAGACGGCTCACAATAACCGTAAGAAAAATCTATGCCATAGACAACCTGACTGAAAAGAACAAGAATGAGAAGAAAGAACAAGAAGGGAAAACAATATTTGAAAGCCATGGATATAATGATCTAATGATTGCGGCAGTTTTAAATATAGGCTATAGCAATAGACACTTAAAAAGCCCTAATCCGAATACTAGCGCATAAATAATAAGTATATAAATTATAGATAAATTACATAATTATATCTTCTAATTTTAATTTTTTTAATATGTATTTTTGTTTTTTTTGGTGTAAACTATCTGGTGTTCGGACTCACTGCTAGAGGCACGAACCCACACAAAGGGTCTCTCAACTCTAGCGGGGGTTATTCTCATTAATCCGGATTTGAGTCGAGTTGGACCCTGTAGTACGGGGAAGCTCTTCCAATAAATGCTTCTTCATACACAAGACACAAACTTATCGTTGCTTATTTTCGTTTTAAAAAAATTACGAAAGTACTTTTTGAATTTAAAAAACTTATTCTAATTTCATAGCTATAAATAGAAACGAAAGGGGTAAAACAACATAATTATCCCCTCAAATATTTTACAAAAAATAATTTATAGATTTAAAATCATAAATCTCTTAAAAAAATTTAAAATTTCCCTAAAACAAAACATTAAATTTCACATAGGTGTTGACTTTTATCTTTCTTAATTTTTCTCTCAAGAAAAAAAAATTTGAAAAGAATAATTTGCACTTATGGTTCCTTAAGTATTTAATAAATGACATTTTGGTCCCTTTTTTAATTTTGGCAAGGCAACCCTGTCAAAAACCTAACGAAAACTTGCATGTGCTTATCATGTGACCTAATTTGAAAAGGTATAATAGTATAATCACATAATCTATGTATTAATAAAAATCAAAATAAAAAAACACAAAAACAAAAGGAAAATTGGGAAAAACCGAACTGCACTCCCTCTTCCACTGGCACTTCCTCAACAAAAACCTACTCATCTCCTTCACCCAGTTCCCACACCCAAGCATATGTGCCGCCGTCGCTGCCTAAGAGGGCTAGTCTCCTTTTTCTTTGAACCACCACCAAACTCGAGCTCCTCCGTCGTGGGCACCCTTAGCTCCCTCCAACTATTATGAAATGACCCACCCATTAGACTGTAAGCCCGAGCGAAAGTTATCAATGTTAGAACAAAATTGTGATGAAAACCATCATCACCTAAGATCATTTATGTCAAATCATCAAGAATATTAATAAGATGCAAAAGCTAACCTAAATCCATTAATTGAATGTGATTCTTGAGTCTTTTGGTTGAGGATCTTCTAAGTCTGGCACGTAAATTCTCCTTCACAAAATGCTTTGTAATTTCTCTGTAGATAGGGAATAGAAAAATAATGTATGTACTGACTTGGGGACCACAACCTTTTTATATAATTGCTAAACCCTAGCAATTATCCTTAATTACTAATTTAGCCCATCATAAAATTAGTAATTATATTTTTAGTCTCTACATATAGAAAGCCCACACTTAATGATGAATTAAAAGCTCAAAACCTAAATTGATCACTTTCAATTGGGTAACCTTATCTGATAGCCTTTAATTCACCTTTATTAAATATATTAGCCCATATATTGGATTTTGATCCAACAATCTCCCACTTGGGCTATACATAAAGCTTTATAAATGTGAATTATACCTTATGAGCTCATGAATTTTGCTATCAAAACCTTATGCATCTCAACAATCTTGTCCATTAACCATATTAATATATGACCAAAGCGACCTTCATTACATATGTCGTAACTAGACCCATCAATGATCACATATACCAATACAACTAACGACAAGTCAAGTATGGATGTGTAGCATGGAAATTTCATGCAATGTGATCATAACATGCCTATTTCTAACTGGTCTACCTGAAAACCTTAGTGAGATCAAATAATACCAAAATTAGAGTGTGAATAAACTGAAAACTTTAATTCTGTAGAAAATATCCTTAAAATATTCATAAACTGAAATAACTGAAAATGTCTACATCATAAGAGCATTTAAAATTACAAACTCCCACTAAAATTGAATATCCTGAAATGATATGACACCCATACGAGCAGTGTGCTCATGAAACATTTTGGGTGCCGATCCCTGAGTAAGCGGATCCACAATTATGGAGTTTGTACTGATGTGTTCTATAGACAGCTATCCACTCTGAACTCTTTCTTTCACAACCAGGAACTTAATCTCTATATGCTTTGACTTCATTGAGCTCCTGTTGTTGTTAGAATATAAAACTGCTGACTTATTGTTACAAAATAACTTGAGTGATCTTTGAATATTATCCACTATACACAGCCCCGTGACAAAATTTCGTAGCCATATTCCATGATTAGACGCCTCATAACATGCTATGAACTCTACCGCCATGGTAGAAGATGCTATAAGAGACTGTTTAGCACTCTTTCAAGAGACAATACCTCCAGCCAGAAGGTAGACATAGCCCAACGTAGATTTCATACTATCTTGGCATCTAGCATAATCGGAGTCAGTATACCCAACAATCTTTAGTTGTTTCGACCTCCGATACATGAGCATGTAGTCCTTTGTCCTCTGTAAATACCTCAAGACTCGTTTGGCTGCTACCTAGTGATTCTTTCTAAGATTGCTTAAGTATCTGCCCAACATCCCTATAACGTATGCAATATCCGAATGCATACAAACCTGAGCATACATCAGATTCCTTACTGCTGACGCATAAGGAACCTTCTGCATTTTCTTAACCTCAAAATCATTCTTAGGGCACTAATTGAGACTAAACTTGTCTCCCTTAGCCACAGGGATATCACTTGGTTTACAATCCTGCATGCCATTTTTTTGAGAACCTTTTCGATATAGCCCTTTTGTGATAATCCTAGAATGCCCCGAGAGCGATCCCGGTGTATCTGTATGCCCAACGCAAAAGAGGCGTCACCAAGGTCCTTCATCTCAAATTTCTTTGATAGAAATCTCTTGGTTTCATGCAATAAGCCTATATCGTTACTGGCAAGCAAAATGTCATCGACATATAAAACCAGGAAAATATACTTGCTCCCACTGAACTTGTGGTATATGTAATCATCGACCAAATTCATCTCAAAACCGAGCGAGATGATAACCTGATGAAATTTGTAATACCACTGACGAGAAGCTTGCTTAAGCCCATAGATGGATTTTTTTAATTTGCAAACCATCTTCTTTGCATCTCCCGACACAAAGTTTTTTAGTTGCACCATATAGATTGTTTCATCAATGTCACCATTGAGAAACGCAGTCTTAACATATGTCTGATAAAGCTCAAGATCAAAATGTGCCACTAATGCCATTATAATCTTAAAAGAGTCTTTCAAAGAAACCGGAGAGAAAGTCTCTTTATAGTCGATGCCTTCTTTATGTGTAAAGCCTTTAACGATAAGACGAGCCTTATATCTTTCCACATTGCCTTTTGAATCCCTCTTGATCTTAAATATCCATTTGCAACCAATGGGTTTTGCACTTTCAGGTAATGGGACAAGATTCCAAACGTCATTGTCCTTCATAGACTTTATCTCTTCATTCATGGCATCAATCCACTCTTGAGATCTAGAACTTTCCATGGCTTGATGGAAGTTGATTGGATCATCTTCCACCATGCCAATGTCATACTCATGTTCTTGGAGAAATACAAATGTGATGGAAGTTGATTGGATCATCTTCCACCATACCAATGTCATACTCATGTTCTTGGAGAAATACAATGCAATCATTTGGCACTGCACTTCTCATTTCTCTAGTGGATCTCCTTAATGGCATAGGTTCTTGAGGTGGTTGAGTTTGTTCTTTTGGAATAATTTCTGGAACAGAAGGTTCTCCGACATTGTCTTGATTTGGGTCTGTTTCTTGAACAATGTCAGGAATAGGAACCTGATCAATGTCAATAACAGCTATGGGAATATCAACATATTCCTCTTCAAAGACAAAGTCCCTAACCATATCTCCCCTCGCAAACTCGACATCCTCAAAGAACTGGGCATTTCCCGTCTCAAAAAATCGACTTAGTTATTGGATCATAAAACTTGTACCCTTAGATCTTTTAGAGTATCCAATAAAATAACAACTTACCATCCTTGAGTCTAGTTTCTTTTCATTAGGCCTATAAGGCCTTGCCTCAGTTGGATATCCCCAAACATGCAGATGCTTTAGATTTGGCTTCTTGCCCATCCAAAGTTCGTAAAGGGTTTTGGCAGTTGTTATTGTTGGAACCCTGTTAAGGATATATGCTGCAGTCTTAAGTGCTTCTCCCCAGAGTGATTCTAGTAAGGTAGAATGAGAAATCATACTCCTCACCATGTCTTTAAGCATCTTGTTTCGTCTTTCAACAACACCGTTTATAGTGGGCGAATCCGGCATAGTGTACTGTGGGACGATACTACTTTCCTCTAGGAATTTAGTGAACGGTCCTGGACGTTGTTCACCTGAACAGTCATATCTACCATAGTATTCACCACCACGGTTAGATCCGACGCTTTTGATCCTTTTGCTGAGTTGGTTTTCAACTTCAGCCTTATAATTTTTGAACATATTCAGGGACTGTGACTTTTCATGAATGAGATATATGTAGCCATATCTAGAAAAATCGTCTATGAACATTATAAAATATTGTTAACCATTCCAAGAAGCCGTAGGGAATGGCCCACAAATATCTGTATGTATTAGTTCTAAGACGTCCAAAGTCCTATTGGCTTCAAATCTCCTTTTATTGGTTTGTTTCCCCTTAATACAGTTAACACAAATATCAAAATCTGTAAAATCTAAAGGGTCAAAAATTTCGTATGAGACAAGTCTCTCTATTCTCCTTTTGGAGATATGACCCAATCTCTTGTGCCATAACGCAGCTGAATTCTCATTGGTTAATTTTCTCTTTATACCTCATGTACTTAATTGCAAGGATTCATTAAATGAAGCAATTGTATCAAGTAAATAAAGATTATCATAACCTAATAAAGAACCGGAACCAACTAATTTTGAATCATGAAACAAACTAAATTTTTCATTTCCAAATGAACAAGAATAACCATATTTGTCCAAAGCAGAAATAGAAATCAAATTTCATCTAAAAGACGGTACAATAAATGTTTCATCAAGATCCAAATAAAATCTAGTCTTTAATAATAATCTAAATTTTTCTATTGCTTCTACTTCAACTTTCTTGCCATCGCCTACGT
>CAMOHE010046955.1:7259-49054 GCA_946598075.1 Artocarpus hirsutus
ATTGCATCGTCTTTTAGATGGAATTTAATTTTTATTTCTAGTTTACACAAATGCAGTTATTTTTGTTCCTTTGGAAATAATAAAGTAAGTCTTTTTCAAACTTCAAATATTATTGTTACCGATTCTTTAATTGATATTCTTTATATGCTTCATAATGTTAATTCCTATAATGATATACTACATACTAGTACTCGTGGTACAAAGCAAAAATTAAATGAGATTTCTGCAACCTTATGGCACAAGCGTTTAGATCATACATCTAAACAGAAAATTCAAAAACTTGTATCGAATGGAATACATTAAATGAGATTTCTGCCACCTCATGGCAAAAGCATTTAGGTCATATCTCTAAATTGAGAATTCAGAAACTTGTGTCTGACAGAATTCTTGACCCCTTAGATTTAATAGACTTTCAAGTCCGTGTTGAGTGCATCAGGGGGAAACAGACAAACTAAGGAAATTGGGTGCCAACAAATGTAAAGACGTCTTAAAACGTATACATAGTAAAATCTGTGGTCCATGCCCTACGGCTTCTTGGAAAGGCCAATAGAATTTCATTACATTCATAGACGACTACTTAAGATACGGTTACCTATATTTAATACATAAGAAGTCTCAATCCTTGGACGTTGTCAAGTTTTTTAAAGCTAAAGTTGAACTTCAACTTGGGAAGCAAATTAAAGCTGTTAAATCTAGCCATGGTAGTGAGTACCATAGTAGATATGACAGATTAGGAGAACAACGTCTAGGACCCTTCGCCCTCTTCCTAAAGAATGTGGAATCATCTTGCAATACATAATGCTAGGCAAATCCAACATGTATAGTGTTGTTAAGAGACGAAATAGAACGCTTAAAGACATAGTGACAAGCATGATTAGTCATTCTTCTTTACTTGAATTGCTTTAGGGAGAAGCACTAAAGACTACAACATGTGTCCTTAACAGGGTTCTAAGCAAAGCAGTAGCCAAAACCCCTTATGAGTTATGGACAGGCAAAAAGCCTAGCATTAGGCACTTACACATTTGGGGTTGTCTAGCTGAGGCACGACCTTATAGGCCAAATGAAAAGAAACTAGACTCAAGAACGGTTAGTTGCTACTTTGTTAGATGTGCCGAGTGTTCTCGAGGCTTTAAGTTTTATGATCCTAGTACCAAGTCTTTCTTTAGACAAAAAATGCAAGATTCCTTAAGGATGTCAAGTTTGAAAGGGAAGATAAAGTTAAAAATGTTCTCTTTGAAGAAGAGATTGCTATTGACAATTGTTAGACGCTAATTCCTACAATTGTTCAAGATGCAACTTCGGTACAAAACAACAATGATTAGGCTCCTATTCCTAACATTGTTCAAGAAGAAGACAACAATGGGGCTTTTCCTAATGCACCAATAAAGCAAACTCAACAACCTCAAGAAGTGCCATTAAGGAGATCCACTAGAGAATAGGGAAGCATGATTTTGGATGATTATGTCGTCTTTCTCCAAGAACATGAATTTGATGTAGGCTTGGTAGATGATCCAATCAACTTCCAACAAGTTATGCAAAGTTCAAACTCTCAAAAGTAGATTGATGCCATGTAAGGCAAGATGAAATCCATGAAAAACAATGACATTTGGGATCTTGTTGAGTTGCCTAAAGGTGCAAAGCCCATTGATTACAAATGGATATTTAAAGCCAAAAGGGATTCGAAAGGCAATGTCAAATAATATAAAGCTCATCTAGTCGCCAAAAGTTTCATTTAAAAGGAAGGCATAGATTATAAAGAGACTTTTTGTCCGATTTCATTGAAAGACTCTTTTAGGACAATAATGACACTTATGGCTCATTTTGATTTAGAGCTACATCAGATGGATGTTGAAATAGAGTTTCTAAATAGAGACATTGATGAAATGATGTATATGGTTGAACCAAAAAAATTTGTATGTGGAGATTCAAAGTCTATAGTTTGCAAGTTAAAGAAATCCATCTAAAGTCTCAAGCACGCTTCTTGTCAATGGTATCATAAGTTTCATTAAGTTACTATCTCATATGATTTTGAGGCAAATGTGGTTGATGATTGTGTATATCACAAGTTCAATGGGAGTAAATTTATCTTTCTGATTTTGCATGTCGACGATATTCTACTAGCTAGTAGCATATAGGCTTATTGTACAAAACTAAGAGATTTCTAATAGAATTTTGAGATGAAAGATCTTAGATCGCCTTTTTTGTGTTACGTAAATAGATACTACGAGATCATTCTCGAGGTATCTTTACGTTATCACAAAAGAGCTATAACGAAAGTGTTTTAAATGGATTTGGCATGGAAGATTGTTTATCAGGAGATATGCCTGTAGCTAAAGGAGATAAGTTTAATCTTAGTCAATTCCCTAAGAATGACCTTAAAAAGAAAAGGATGCAAAAGATTCCTTATACATCAGTTATAAAAAGTCTAATATATGCTCAAGTTTGTATACATCCAAACATAGCTTTTATTGTGGGAGTATTGCGTAGATATTTGAAGTAAGCAAGGAATAGAACATTAGAAAGCAACCAAATGCGTTATATGTTATTTATAGTGAACAGAAAACTTCATACGCATCTATTAGAGATCAGACAGTTTGAAAATCATCGGGTATTCTAACTCTGATTATGCAGGATGCTAAGACAGTAAGCATTCTACATCGAGCTATGTTTATATGTTGGTTGGAGGAGCTATTTCTTGGAAGAATGCTAAGTAGTCATTTATAGCTTCTTTGACCATCGTTGCGGAATTCATAGCCTGTTATAAGGCATCTAATCATGGGATATGGTTGCAGAACTTTGTCACTGGGCTACATGTGGTAGGTAGCTCTGAAAGGCTATTAAAGATATATTGTGACAATAAATCGACAATACTATATTCCAACACTAACAGAAGTTCTACAAAGTCAAAGCATGTTGACATCAAGTTTCTAGTTATTAACGAGAGAGTTTAGAGTGGTTAGGTTTTTGTAGAACATATAGGGACAAACTCCATGGTAGTAGATCTGTTGACCAAAGGCTTACCACCCAAGGTCTTTCATAAGCATACTGCTTGTATAGGTGTTGGTTTATTTGATGATACTTTGGTTTAGTGGGAGTTAACTTTGTATGTTTTATGTTTTACTTAAACATTTATATGTTTGCTTTCATTTTTTATAGAATAAAGTTAATGGTTTAGGGTTTATCTTTAAATTTGTTTGTTTTCTACATGGGTTTTTGCATTGTGTATAAAGATTTCGGTTTGACCTCACTAAAGACTAAAGTAGGACCAGTTAGAAATAGACAAGTTTGATATCATGCATATTGCTTGTAATTTCCATATTACTCATCAATATTTGATCTATGCCATTGAATATGTTAGTGTGGTGACCATTGAAGGTTTGGTCACGATTATATGTAGCAAAAGCCGCTTTGATTCCATGTTAATATAGGAGGTGGAACAGATTGAAACGAAAGTGCAGCCTAAAGATAAATAGCATAAAGTTGTGCGCCTAAGGAACTTATGATATAATTGTTTCAGAAATTATATGTAGCCAAGTTGGAGATTATTTAGAAATTTTAGTTTCCCATTAGGTTATGGGCAACATATTAGTATAACAATTATATTATAGCTATTTAATTATAGTGAGCTAATTTAAGTGGTTTTTTTATGAAAAGCTCATAGACTACTAATTGGGTATAATTTTAATGAGTGGATAATATTAAGCTAACTAGGTTTTATGGGACCCTAGCAGAAAAGTATATAAAGGCATTATTAAGTTATGATCCCCAATACATTAAATCATTTTAAAACTTTCTTTTCTCCTCATCATGAAGAGAAAGAACCCATCAAATATTAAGGTGATTTAATTGAGGAAGATAATAACCCGTTAATCTCGTTCGTCTATCATCGTACAAATTTTGCAAGATAGTTGATAGCTGCTATCATGGATATAAGTATTTATTCCTGATTTAGTTTCTTGATAATCTGGCATAATATGATTTTAAGACTATGATATGGTTATTTTAGGGTTTTACAGATTTATGAATATCTAGAATTAAGAATTCTGTCAATAATGTCTCTATTGTCACATCGTATCTTTTAACTATAGTTAAAATCTCCTATTCATAATATGCAATTCTTTATTTCCTTCACATAGCCTCATCGAACGATTAAGGCCTCGAGAAAAACCATGAAATGTCATTATAAAGTACATTAAAGTGGAAGAAGAAAACGATAAGGAAATAGATATATTAGTCAACATTCTTAAATTTGCAAGATTTCAATACTTCAGAAGATAACAAAATGCGAAAGAGAAGAAAGCAAACAGTCTCGGGCTCAAACAAGAGAGAACATTGAAAGCCTACAGCCACGCAACTAATTTATTTCTCACACAATCCTGGGACGATGACCCCCCTACTTATTTATTCACTTCTCAAGGTTGGTAAGAGAAAAATATTATTGTTATTGATCCCAATCCCGATCCCAATCTTACGTTCAATTTCCTTTTTACAAAAAATTGCAAACCTTGAATGTTTTTATCCTCTGGAACTTACACCTTTTCAAGGGTTTTTCCAATCTTCTTCTCCCAGAAGGCCACAAGCTCGTTAAACGAGTAGATATTGTTGGCTGGCTTAATACAAAGGGTCTAGTTTAAGGTCCTTGGGTCGTCCACTGCCTTAATTGTGTACGTTCCAATGTCCTCTTCCTTGTTGAAAATTGCTATACAAGAGCACAAAACATACGAAAACCCATTGAGGTATATTTAGAAAAATACAAAATAGACATTAATTTTTAATAAAGCTTGGTTATCAAATATTCAAATCACACACCAACTATTTTTCTTACCTAACACATAAGTCCCAAACTAGCTTATACAAATGTCACCAGGTTATTCATATGAAAACTAGGGTACATCCTAATTTTTCTGGGATCTACATGTTTACCGTCTTTTAATATTAAAAGACAACAGAAAAGATCTCAACCGTTGACATATATATATATATATATATATATATATATATATATATGACCAAAGGTGACCTAGATTTGAGGCCTTTTATAACTCGTCTAATCCAAATTTTAGGAATATACCAGTCTTACTCACATTTATCTCGTAACAAAGCAAGCCAAAACGTCCAAACTTGGAGTAAGGACAAGGGATTTATCTCACCTTTAGGGTTTCCATCACCTAAGATGACTACTTTATCTCTCGGGGGAGCAGTGGCTTGTGGCTGTATTAAAGTGGGAAAGAAATATCCTGCAAACAAATTGGACGACACATACGTGTAGGGAATGCCCTCAGCCTCAATAGCTCGCCTAAGGTTAGACTTAAGACCAAACACCGATTTTGCAGGCTCAACGGCATTTGTACGGTCCACATCGTTACCAAACTCTGAAGGGAGAAATCTCTGAACCAAACCAAACTGGCCACCATAAAACGATTCTTTGTTGCAAATGTCTATAGAAAATATGACTAGTCATTCAATAAAATGACGCATTCTTAGAAAAAAGAAAAAATAGAAAAATGGAAACAGAACAAATTTTTTGAGCTCAAAAATGTCAGTTGATAAATCTCATATTTACCATTAAAACTTAGATAGTATTTGCAACTTTTGATTACTGATAAAATACGAGACTTTTTTCAAAAGAGTGGGAATTAGGAGTCAATGAATATATATACCTTGACGTTACCAGCTTCTTTGATGGCAGCGTTTATCTTAGCCTGATCGACGAACTGTTAGGCACCGACGGTACGTCTACCAGCTTGATCGCGTTGACCAAGCTTCCATGGTCGTGGAGATCTCCATGGACGAACTTGACCCCAAGGACTTGAACTTGTTGAAAAGGTCGGCCTTGGCTGGATTCGAGAGAGTGGCTTCTCTCACCAGAGCAAAGGTCTCGCGGCCTTCCTTTGCGCTCGCCTCCACTATGAACTTTCCGATGTTCCCTGTCCCTCCGATGATCAGGATCTGGCTCTTTGATGACGTCATTATTTTGATGAAATGGACGGTGGTGATTACAGGTTTATAGCAAAGGGAACTAACTGAGGAAGAAAGCAATGATATTTGAGAAAAGAGATGGTTATTTCAATACCATGAGGATCCTTTTGTCTACCATTTATAGGCGCAAGTTTTAAATTTTCTTACTCTACTCTTTTTTCTGTCTTTTTTTTTTTTTTTTTTTTGGTTATCAATATTGTAATGGCAATACTTACACGAAGCACTCTCTTTCTGTAGTCCCTGTGTTTATTTTTTATTGGGTAAATATTATATTGCAAAAAAAAAAAGATGGGATTTGTTGAATCTGGATTGGAACATGTCAGGGAAGACGTCAGGGTTCTTGATTTCTTGGTTAATTTTTTCTTATTTAGGAGTCTGAACTTTAGTTAAGTAACTTATATTGATTACTATTAAGAAAATATTGAAAAATACCTTGTAGCTTTTGAAAGTTACATTCTATATCATAAGTAACTCTTTGGGCTAGGGAAGGTATATTTTGACCACGTAACTAACAAGCTCCAATTAATTAAATTATAATATTGGAAAAAAATATATATATTTTTTTTTAAAAGAAGAAATCTACATCTAAACATGAATAGAATTGGAAGAAAAAAAAAGATAATACAAAATGCTGATGATCGAAATATCAAAAACATTAGAAGCTAAATCTAAAACGTATTTTGATTTCTGCTTGTTCTGGTATACAAAGCAAGAAATAAAAAATTTGTTCCATCTATCTATGAACATGTTGGAAGTTGCAAGCTGATCACAAGTCGCGATACAACAAGGTGGAGGTGCTCGACCTGCAACACGATCACGGGGAGTTCTCGGCTTGCAACTTGATGACAACATGGGGCTTGTTGGGCTTGCAACAACGTTAGAGGGTGGACTTTAGGCTTGCTAGTGACCAAGGGGCACTTACATCATGACAATAATGGAGGGAGCAATGGGTTCCCTCGTGACAAGAGGAAGGTCACCTGTGATCTCGACAATGATGGAGGCAGGGCCTAGGCCTGTTCAGGATAGGGTCGTGGTGCATGGGCTTGCTAGAGATATCAATTTCTCCTCCCCTATCCTTTATGCCCCCTCCCTTTCTCTCTTCATCTGTGAGTCCCTTAGGGGTTTGCTGAGCATTACAAGAAAATAGACTTTCCACTGCCAAATCTCTACCATTTTGAGACCGAATTTTGACAGCCAAAAGTTGTATGCTAGCAAATTTTGGTAGTAAAATCCGAAGTATCTTCAATAAAATTTTTCTTAGGTTGCAAAAAATATTTCCCTAAACATTATTAATAACTTTAGATTACACGACTCTTATTTAACAACGTTTTTTCAAAATCCTTCGTGGTAAGGAGAGAGAAAAACATAGACAGTATGCTTGATCATATGAAAACTATTCTATTAACAATGTAAAACCTTTTACGATGATTTTCACTAAAAACCATCATAGAAGGTGTAATTTTACATGACGGTTTTTAACAAAAACCTTCATGTAAGGTTCAACATTTCACGACGGTTTTTAATAAGAACCGTCTTGAAAGGTTCCGCATTCATTCAAAATTTTTAGCCCCTCTTTCTCCCAAATTTAAGGCTGCGCTAACATTGACCTTCCCCATTAATTCAAAATTTTCCTAACTCAAACCTCCTTCCTCTCTCTCTAATTTTGCCTCCATGACCCAGCCACAGACAATTTAGTCCCCCCACGACCCCGCAACCGACAAACCCAGCCTTTCCACGACATTCCAAGGACTCTGTCATTCCCCCATCAGTCTCTCCATGACCTCGCCATAGTTTGACCTAGCCCCCAATGAACCCGACGTGGTTCGCCATCATTCGACCTCATTTCTTGACATTCCAATGACTCCTTGCTATTTGAAGCCGCCGTTAATAAATTTCGAAACATTTTCATTTTTATTTTTTTAATTTTTAGTTATATCATTTTTATTTATTGTTTGGTTTTAGTTTTAATTATTTAGTTATATAGTTTTGTCAGTTTTAATTTTAATTAGTTTTAGTATTATTGGTAGTTTTTAGCTTAGTGCTATTAGGTTATTTTAGTGTATTTAACTTTAGTGTTGCAAGAATTTTTAGTTTTAGTTTCAATATTAATTATATTAATTTGTTATCTACCATTTAGCATGTGTTGTATTTGGTGTTTGAAAGAATTTTGAACAACATTTGGCATTTTGGTATAAGAAGAGGTTAGTTTCTATTGTGGGTAATCTCGTCCAAAGCTCGCGGTTGAGACTATGCTAATGCCCAACAAAAGCTCAAATCCAAGAAGATTATCTAGACAGGTTAGCCATATTTTCACAAGACAACAACGTAACTCTAGGAGAGTTAAAGATTGGGATAATAATATGTCTAGATATGTTGAATCTGAGAACGTGGGCTTACATCACTTAGTGAGCAAAGGCCAACGTGGTCGTAGGAAGTGGGCCATAACGTTCATGGGGTAAGGGGGTTAAACATGGGTTAATAGATAAGCTTAAGTTATTTTTTGTATCATGTATTACACAAATAATTATACCTATAAATAAGACTCTAGGCCTTTGTAGAAGGGAGGCCTTGAGATTAACGACATTGTAGTAAAATTCTTCTAGAGTGGACAAAGGTTTCTAGAGTGAACCAATATAACTTTTGGTGCTCTTGTTCTTAAGCATTCCATTTTCTTTCTTTTTTTTTAAGACATTCATACAGATATTGTAAGTGTTCTATGAGGTACATTGTTGATGAATTTTTATGATCAACAGTTGGCGCTAGAAGGTGAGCTAGATTTATCTAAGATTGAACCAAGAAATTCCTCACAAGTATCATGGTGATAACATGTACCAACCATACCAGGGCAAATTTGTCGCTCAAGACAACAACTTGTTTGTTCAGGGGGGGCATAGAAGAATCTAGGAAAGGCCCGTAGCCTTCACGAAGAGCAGAAAGAATGGGAGAGGTGCTAGAGAAAATCTCGACGGCCTTGAATGAGGTATAAGGCCAAGGCGATAACTATGTAGGTAATAACCTAGTAGACCAAGGGAACCAAGCTTGTAACCGAAGGAACGGTGGCCAACAAGTTAACCTAGAGGGAACCAGAGAGACCAAATGAGGTCACAACAAGAGAGCTAACTCAATAGGAAGTCGAGAAAAAAGGTTAAGAGAAACTTAGGCCCATGCACAAAATGCAGGCCAAGACCAGAGGTAGAATTTAGGTTTACCCCCACTCCTTCTAGATGTAATGTAAGATGGGATGTTGTGTTAATCCACAATGAGGGAGATTTGAGAAATCACCTATAAAGAGGCAACTTGAGAGATCACTTGCGTGCGAGAAGGGTTGTTTCACATGGTAACAACCCCAATGCTTATCCTCTAGTCATTGACCAACAAATAAATTATCCTCAAGCCAATGTGCAGCTAATCATCCAATAGGTATAAGAAGCGTAAGGACTTCTTACAAGTGAAGTAAGGCACCTAGTGAATAGAGTAGGAGAACTAGAAGACAAACTTGATAGTCACCGCAGCAAAGAATTAACCTACACTAATCCCTTTTCATGGGAGATTAGAGATATACCTTTCTTGGACAAGTTCAAGCTTCCCCAAATGGCCCCCTATGAGGGTTTGATTGAACCAAAAGACCATATCTAGATATACGAGTCTTACATGAACCTTTATAGGTACCCACAGGAAACTATGTGTAGAGCTTTCACTTAACTTATGGGTTCAGACAGATGTTTGTTTAGATCCCTCAAAGGAGAGGGCATTACCAGCTTCCAAGATTTAAACATTGCTTTCTTAAATCAATGGAGTGAGAACTCTTCCCTTCTCCAGGGAAAAGCTTAGCTTTTTAACTTAAAGGGCAAATGAGTCCTTAAGGGATTGGCTCGTGAGGTACACAAAGGAAGTGGTGACAATCAGAGGCATCACCAAAGGCATCCCTTTCATGGGGGCATTCAGTAGCATAAGGACAAATATTTCGTTCAAGGACAACCTCAACCGAAAGAGTGTCAAGCCTTGTAGAGAATTCCTAAAGAGGGCCTAAGGGTTTATATATCAGGATTAATTCAAAGGCTAGGTATATAGGTGAGGTTTAAAGGGTGGAAGTAACAGCGGTCAAGGGCTTTGCCCATCTGAGAAGAAACGAGGTCATTTATAAAGGAAGACAAGTGCATCTAGATTACCGATATATGACCCACAGTAGTCACAACAAAATCCTCCAAGCTGAGTTATCATGATGGATAATGTTAAGCGATAGAGACAAGATAATAGTCAACCTCGACTATAACAGAGATATGATACTTATCATGATCTCACCATCCTAATAGATGACATATACTATAGAATCAACAATCAACCATACTTGCAACGACCTCTACCTATGAGGTCTAACCCCAATAAATGCAATTAAAGCAAATATTGCATTTTCCATAGAGGCATAGGACACGATAAAGGGAATGTGTAGACCTAGAGCATGAAATTGAGAGGTTAGTTAGAGAAGGATGATTACAAGAATATCATGTTGATAGGAATCACAAAAAGAATGAAAGAAGAAATGATCGTAGAGACGATCAAAGAAACTACGGTTGAACACAAGAGAATGACTGTCGTGAAAACAACATGGCAGAACTGGTGAATATAACTTGCACGGTTTACGGGGGACCTTACCTTGGGGGAGACTTAAGAAGGTCTCAAAAAAATTATGCCTGAGAAGCTAGAGAAATAACTAAATAGTATTTTTTTTAACCTCTCAACAAGCAGACCATAAAAAATGCTAAGATATGGTGGGATAGAAACAACATTCTTAGAAGACAATGCCAACAAAGTCCATGTCCCACAAAACGATGCCTTGGTGATTGAGGCAATGATCGGCAACTTTATAATCTGTCGAATTCTAGTGGACAATGGAAGTTCAATCAACATACTCTACGTCGACTATTTAACCAAGATGGGGATTTCATTGGATCAGACGCCCTAAATGCTTGCCCATTGTACAGTTTTACAGGTGACAGCTTTATTCCCTAAGGAGCTGTAAAACATCCAATCACCATGGGGGAGAAGCCTAAGCCGATGACGGTCATGTCAAACTTCCTAGTGGTTAAAGATGAAGACTAATACAATGTGGTCATTAGTAGGCCGACTTTGAGAGCCCTTAAGGCTATCACTTCCATATACACTAGAAGGTGAAGTTTTCTACCCCAACTAGGGTAGGTGAGAGGAAAGGCAAACAATATGAATCAAGACTCACATACTTTGATGTAATGCATAAATATGCTGATCCTATGAGGATAGCGTTGAGAATGGTTAATCAAGGACCATTGGAGGAAAGCATTGATTCGAGAATAGAAAAGGAAATAACAAGAACAAAACCAATTGAAGATCTCATCGAGGTGAATATGGATGAGAAAGACGTATCAAAGTTGCTAAAAATTAGATCAAGGCTAACCAAGAAGCAAGCAGACAAGCTCAAAAAATTTTTGAGTACCAATTTGGATGTCTTTGCTTGTAGCCATAAAGATATGATAGGAATTGACCCTAATTTTGCTTGCCATAGACTAAACATAGATCCATCCTTTCCTCTAAAGCGACAAAAGAGGCGACCTTTAAACAAGGAAAGATATAAGGTCCTACAAGAAGAAGTTGGTAAGCTTGAGCAAAATGGCTTTATTAGGGAATGCAAATATCCTGTATGGATTTCAAATCCAGTGCTCATTCACAAGCCTAATGGGAAGTGGAGAACTTATATAGATTTTTGCAATCTTAGTAAGGCTTATCCAAAGGACAACTTCCTATTCCTATGAATTGACCAGCAAGTCAACCCCATAGTAGGACATGAATTGTTAAGCTTCATAGATACTTACTCAGGGCAAAATCAGATACCATTGCACCCATACGATCAAGAACACATGCTTTTATTATAGATCGAGGGTTATATTGCTATCTCATCATGCTATTTGGACTAAAAAATATAGAGGCAATATATTGGCATTTGGTAAACAAGATGTTTGCCAAATAGATTGGGAAGACCATAAAGGTATATGTCTACACCCATTTAGATGAAATGTTCTAGATATTGCACAAGTACATAATGAAGTTTAACCTATTAAAATGTGCCTTCAAGGTATCATCAAGAATATTTTTGGGTTATATGGTTAGCCGTCGAGGTATCGAGGCCAACCTGACAAAGATACAAGCATTGCTAGACATGAAGGCACCACGAAGGCCAAAAGAAGTTTAGAAGCTGACAGGTTGTCTTGCTGCCCTCAACCAATTCACCTCAAAGGCGACCAACAAATGCGTGCCATTTTTTAAAGTTCTAAAAAAGCCATTGAATGGACAAAAGAATATGAGGAGGCATTTAAAGGCTTGAAGGAGACCTTGGAAAGCCCTCATTGCTTACTATAGCTCTGCCGGGAGAGACCTTGTATATTTACTTAGCTATCTCGCCCCATGCCTTAAGTTTAGTACTTGTGAGGGAAGAAGGAAAGGCTCAGCACCTAGTTTTATATATTAGTAAGCGTTTGCTTAACGCCGAGATGAGATACCCAGAGATGGAAAAACTTACATCAGCTTTAGTAATGTTAGCTAGAAAGATGAAAAGATATTTTTTTAGGGCATAAGATTATAGTCTTAACAAATTACCCATTGAGGCAAGTCCTTCAAAAGCCTAAAATCTCGGGTTGCCTTTTGAAATGGTCGATTGAGATAAATCAGTTTGACATTGAGTACAAGCCTCGTGCAATGATTAAAGGACAAGCCCAAATTGATTTCTTAGCAGAATTTGCATCTCAACCAGGAAGCATAGAAGCAGAAGTCGAAAAAGAGCCAAAAAAGCCAAGCTTGAGACTATATGTTGACGGTTTGTTAGATGAGCATGGCTTAGGAGCCGGGTTGATGTTAATTAGTCCTGAAAGCCATAAAATCATGGCAGCCATAAGATTCCTAGTTAACATGTCAAACAATGAGGCTAAGTAATAGGCAATACTTGTAGGACTATGCTCATCATCTGAAGGCTGACCTTTTAGAAGTTTACAACGATTCTCAACTCGCTATAAATCAAATATTAGACAAACACAAAGCTAAAGGTGGTATGATGCTAAAATATTAAGTCAAAGTAAGGGAAGAACTCTCTATGTTCAAGTCATGTGAGATTAAGCAATTACAATGTAGATGCTTTGGCCCGTTTTGCTACTTTGAAAGATTCAAAACTACTAAAAGTGGTACGGTCGAGGTGTTAAAAGTGCCAAATGTTGAAAAATAAGAAGCAGAAGCCATGCTGTTTACACAAGAGGATAGTTGGATGATCTCGAACCTAAAATATCTATCTCATAGAGAGCCATCAGCTGATTCAAACGAAGCAAAGAAGACCTGCTATAGGTTAGCTTGCTATCTTCCACATGATGGGGTGCTTTATAGGCGAGGTTATTCAGCTCCTCAACTAAGATGCCTAAACGAAGAAGAAGGAATAAAGGTGTTGAAAAAAATACACGAAAGTCTATGCAAAAATCATACTAGAGGGCATCTTTGGCCTACAAAATGCTCAAACAATGATACTATTTGGCAACATTGAGGAGGGATGCAAAGAAATGCGACAAAGGCCAATGCTATGCCATAGTGTCGAGATCCCACCCTAAGAATCTAACATCTATTTTGAGCCCATGGCTGTTTGCAAGATAGGAAATTGATATAATCGGTCCACTCATAAAGGAACCTGGAGGTTTCAAATATGATATTGTGGGGGTCGACTATTATACAAAATGGGTCGAGGCAAAGTCATTTACTCAAACCTCTGAAGCCAATTGTACAAGTTTTATTTGGTCACATATTGTCTACCATTTTGGTATCCCATATTCTTATGTCTCTAACAATGGAAAACAGTTCAATAATGCAAAAAGAAGAAAATTTTGTGATGATCTTGGCATACACAAAAATTTCTCCACTATAATATATCCCCAATCGAATGGATAGTTGAATCAGAAAATAAGATTATTAAACATATGCTGAAGAAGTGTCTCGGCAACCTAAAAGGAAGATGGTTTGAAGAATTGCCAAAAGTATTATGGGCATATAGAACGATGACTCGTACAACAACAAGCGAGACCCTGTTCGCATTAACATATGGTGTCTAAGTTGTTTTCCTAGTCATGACTCCCATCACTAGAGTGATTGCCTACAACAGCCAAGAATATATGCAATTAATGAATACAGAGCTTGATTTAATTGAGGAATAGAGGATTAAATCCCATATGCGTCTCGTTTCTTATCAACAAAGAACTAAGTGGTACTATAACAAAAAGGTTCGTGAGAGAAGGTTTGCCATTGGTGATCAGGTCCTCAAAAAGGTAATTCAAGGCACTAAACCCAAAAAAACCTTTGGTCCAAATTGGGAAGGACCCTATAGGGTTTGAGATGTCATAAAGAAAAGGACTTATGTGCTGGAAACTATGGCAGGTTGATGTGTGGAACATTGATGGAACACCGAGCAATTACGTCCTTATTGTCAATAATTATTATTTCTTTATTGTTTGTCTCTATATTTTCTCATTATTGTCAAGCATAAATATAAAATAAAAAAATTCCATAAGAGTTATTCCGTTTGTAATTGTTTCGTTAACATTAATTTTGACTCTCAATTTTTGTTTGTATTTTTTACTCTCAACCTTTTGTTTGCATCTTTTTACTCAAGATAAGATCTTGTGTTTGATAATGTCAAAATAGAGTCAAGACTCAATGTTTGACATAGGGGGCAAGGACATGACTCAAGGTCTCATTAAATCTTGACCTCCCCTTAAATGGTTATATTTAAATCTAGACCTCCCCTTAAAATCGTGTTATTATTAAAACATTAAAATAATAAAAAAATTTATGACATTAACAAATAAAAGTCTACTGTGATCATGAAGCAAATGTATTATTCCATTCCAATAATGGCCAAAAAGCCTTAAAGTCTTACAGAAAAGGGGCAAGCCACATTCCCACTTTTCATGGCTTATTTTCTCCCGAACCACTGCCAGGAGTAGAGATAAAAGCGTGATTTTGGTTGTCTACACACGCAAGTTATATAAGACTTTAAAAAAACTACATTTTGATTGGGAAAACTATGTTGATTTTGGATGGGGTGTCAACTATTTAGTCACCACAAGACACAACCCTTTTAGCAGCAACTTATGACATCACTAAAAAGCATGATGTCGATAGTAAAAAGAATTAAAAATGACATGTCATCACTAATTTGTCATCGCTAAAAGATTTTTAGTGACAACAACGTGTTGTCATTAAAATTTATTAATGACAAATCATCACCACAAATTGTTGACGGGAAGTGCATGCATCAACTATTTAACAACATTTTTTTTGAATTAGTTATTGCTAAAAATTTCAAAATTTTCAAAATTCAGACCCACATTATTACTTTTTGGGACAATAATGCCGTCACAAAAAGTTTGTTTTTTGACTCTATATTTTTTAAAAGAATTAATTCTTTTTGTAGAATTATTTGTTTTATACAAATTCATGTTTCATTATAGTAATGAAAGGTTTGGTATTGATTAAAATGAAATTAATAATTAATTAGAAAATTTAGTATATTCTATAAATTCAAATAGAAAAATACAAATAAATGACAATATATATGAACACAAGTAACCTAATAAAAATAAAAAAAAAACTCAATAATGTTATAAAATGAAATAATTGTTCACTCATATTTTATTAAATGTTACTTACCTTTTACTTATAATTGTCACTTTTTAATATTCAATTATAATGACTACACTTTATTTAACCATATTAAAATAAAAATTAACAATTAAAATATAAAACATATTAACATCCATTATATATCTCAATTTAAGTACAAACTAGCAAGTACAAAATCATCCATTGCAATATCAATTTAAAAGCTATTTTTAACTAAACCAACACTATATTCAAAAATATAACTTAAATACTCAAACCAAACTTTCATATTCCTAAATCATAATCAAATGTCGTCAAACCAAACTTACATATCCAAAACCAAAAATCAAACTTATTGAAACCAAAATTTGCATATTAAATACCTGACAAAATCATAATCTAGTTAACACATATATGTAAATTACACTTATCAAACAACATAGTAATCATCTAATAACCACCATCCCAATTTTGATCAACACCACCACGATAACATCATAAAAGCAAATAAATACCACCATCATCATTATCATCAGCACCACCTTTATAACATAAAAACAAAACAAAACAAAACAAAAAACCAACACCACCACCATCATCAGAATAATCACCGTCATCTACATTATTATAATCGTAAAATTGTTATTATAACTACATAAATACCATTATAATGAAAAAATTTACTAACAAAGTCAAGCAATGAACACAAAATTACTCACATAGAACCACCACTTCAACAGGGTGATTAAGGGACTAATTGAAGTCACCACTTGCGAAAGAGCAGAGACAACGATTGCCGAAGACGAGTGGCGGTGCCAGCTTGCCGAAGCAGGAATGATTTGGAAGATCCAAAGCTAAAAATAGTCTTATTTGCTAGTAACAACATAATGGCGATAGTCAATCAATATGGATTGATCCGAAATTTGATTCAAATCCAATATAGCATCCTAGATGTTTATACTGATCGATCATAGAAGAAAAATTCTAATTCATTCTGATTAAATGCCCTTCCTATTAATCTGAAATTTCTTCTCAGATACAAGGATTCAATTTAATTCTAGAGCCAAGAATCGCAGTTATTGAACGAGCAATTGAAACGATTTTGAAGCATGCTTGGGTTTAGATATTAATTGGTCCTTATATATGTTTTGGTTCTTTTCTCCAAATAGAGGCCCAAGTGACGGCTTTGCGGGATTTTTAGCTAAGAATGATGTTTCGGCTAGCGATGGCAATGAAACAGCAAACTTCGGCTATAGAAATCAGTGGTGGTAGCTCAGAGGGGCAGAAATTAATTCTCGGAGGGGAGGAAGAGAAGAAGAAAGAAGAAAGAAGAAAGAAGAAAGAAGAACAATTGGGAAAATCATAAGCCTATATGTTATATGAGCAGACTTTTAGCTAAAAAAAAGTCGTCGCTAATACTAAATCAAATTGATGTCGTTAGAATTATCACATCGACTTAAATTTTAGCAGCAACACATATCATCTTTAAAAAGTTTCAAAAATTCCAAAAGTTTTTAAATACTGTTCTTATTTATCGCTTATTTCATTGCTACTAAAAATAGACCCCACTTTCTTAAAAAAAAAAAGTCATTCTTGATCTACTTCAAATATTTGTCATCGTTAAAAATCAACTTTTATGTCATCATTATCGTCACTAATAATCAATTTTTATGTTCGCTAAAAGGACTTTTTCTTGTAAAGAGACTGCAAAAATGAAGCAACCTAGCAGTTTGTCTCCATTTGGTGAACAAGTTCTGGTGGCAAAGTCATACTGGAATAGGAGCAAGAGTCTTTCCATCATAAAAGAGATATTATAATTGAAGAAACAATCGTTCTCAATCCTGCCCAAGTAAGAATATTGAGTGACACTATTGTTATAAGAAGGAGCATATTCATAAAACTTGTGAAAATCCAACGAAGCATCTTGAGGAAAAGAGAAAGCAAGAAATCCAAGAGACCTAAGGTTCTGCTAATGTTATTGGCTACATGTATAATAGGGAAGATAATGTTTATTCTGTTATTTTTGAAGAAAATATTTATGACTCTTGGATTTTAAATTCTGGGTGTTCGTTTTATATTGTACCAGATAAGGAGCGGTTTGATTCTCATAATCCTTGTGATTTTGGTACTTTGCTGATGGCCAAGGATTCTAGAGCTACCATTCAAATAAGTTCTATGAAGGCGAAGATGTTTGATGGTGTTGTGAGAACGTTGATGAATGTTAGGCATGTTCCTCAATTAAGGAGAAGCTCTTTTTATTTTTTTTTGGGTTTTAGATACTTTATGTCATGAGTATTATGCAAAAGGTAGTTTTATAAAAGTTAAAAATGTAGTTTGGTAATCATGGAGGGTGAACAAGTAAAAAACGTATACAATCTCATGGGGACAACTTTTGTCGATGGAGCTATGAAGGTGGAGCGATGCCAAAAGAAGTCTTCCTCAATTGTGAAACACTACTCAAAAACATAGTTTAGATGATGCATGAAATACGATAGTTTTGATAAAAACCATCAATTTAACAGTGTCCCAAAAGAGCGGCACGGAGATTTTATTTAATTTATATTTGTTTTAAATATTTTACTTGTCATAAATATTTATTTTTTAATTAAAATCAATAAATTGTGAGGCCAAGAATGGATAAATCACAAGATATTTGACCACCTATGGAAAATGACCAAAATAGTATTTATTTTTTTTTTCAGCTATAGACATTAGATGACGGTTTTATATAAGTTGTAATCTAAAATTTATTTGGACAACGTTTTTAGACAAAAACCGTTGTCTAAAATCTAGGTACTCATGCACTTCCCATACTAGGTAGACATAACCTATTATGTCATAAGGTTTAGGTAACTGTCGTCTAAACATTAGACGGCGGCTTTAAACCGTCTTTTAACGTTCTGCTTCTAGTAGTGAAAGAAGTCATAGGAGTAAAACCGTACAACCGGATGATAAGGATTAAAAATGATAAAGGCAAGTTGGTAAACACTTACGGCGATGAAGAAAAGGCATCGAAGAAAAAAAGTCTGTTTCTCGTTTGAAGTTTGACGGGAGTTTGAACATGATATGAGTATATTTCTTTTGAGCTTGTAAGGACATCACCCACATATGAGGATTATGGGAATATGTGTCAAGATTGGATACCTAAGTGTTTAAGTTCAAAAGATTTAAGTCAAGGCGGAAATTGTTATATAAGACAGATTTTATTTTTTTAGACTAGGTTGTTATTTCGGGGAAAATCTACAATAGTGTGCACTCTTTCAGCACTGCCTATGGTGCCTAATCGTATAGCTGAGAGGAAATAAGGGGAGGAGGTGTGCGGCTGTAGATTGTCTGGGATACAAATGGATTCAGTGAATCAGTTTGAGAAAAGAAACATGTTGTGCAATATTAGTTCAAGGCGGTTTTGCACGTGAAAACTTGATGGGCCCTTTTTATTTTTTAGTAGTCCCCAAAATTGTACATGTACCTAAAGGGGTGGGATATGAGGTACTACCTGTACCCTTTTCTTTTATTCAAAAAAAAAAAAAAAAAGAGAGAAAAAGTTATGGGCAGTTTCTTCATTAAACAATAGAGATGACATGAAAAATCTTCTTTGTACGCTTTGAAAAACAAAAACACAAAAAAAAAAAAAAGGGAAGTGGAACAAGGAAAAACAAGGAAGGGAACCGTCATAGCTTCTTTGTACTGGTTACTCATATTATCTATTTTTCGCCATTATTCACGATTGCTTTGAGATATTCTTCATTGCACACTTAATAAGGAAAAAAAAATACCTATTTATCAGTGTCATTGTATGGTCCTAAGTTAATTGATTTTCTCCATTTTATTCTGAAAAAAATTTATTTGGGTCAATTATATCTACTCTAGCATCTGTGTTCAAAGTTTTTTTTTTTTTTTTTTTTTTTTTTACCTTTATTTCCTGACTTTTTTTTGTTAAGCTTTTTCTCGAATTTTTTTGTTGATTTTTTTTTTCAATTTATTTTTTCAGCTGCATGTGTATGGAAGTATGTTTCGATTCTCCCATTAACGATTTCTCCACTCCAAGGTAGTCGAGCTTCAAGTGCCGGATACTTTTTTTTTTTTTTTTTTTTCCTGATGTTCCAAATTTATTGTTTGTTATAAATTTATACTTTGTTTGGTGTTTTTGGAATCTAAACGTTGAAATTTATAGGCTGTTTGAAAAGTATGTTTAGAACTGAAATTTTTGAATTGAAAATTATAGTATGTGAAAGCTTTGTTTACTTTTTTGGATCACTGTAATATAAATGAGCTTTACGCTATTACAGCTAAAAGTTTTGATTAAAACTAATTTTATCAAATACCTTTTTTTGTTTTTGTATGAATAAGCTTTTGATTTGCTGATTTTTCAGAAAATTTTGGGAAATTTGCTAAACAATGTTCTCAGAGTCCTAGGAAAATTTCTGAATTGAAAGTTTTTTTAGGAATAAACTTTTTTTTTTCCCTGCAAACACTGATAGTTATGGATGATCTCGTAGAAGGAAATACTATATTGTAGTTAAAAAAGGATACAAGTCATTGTTGTATGAGAGAAGTAGCTAGGATTAAGCTTTAGAGCTATGAAATTTTTGATTTTTAATTCTTTTTTTTAACGAGATTTTGTTTTGCAATTTAATTAATATGAAATTTTTTGGGTTAATCTCGTAATGGTCATTGAATTATGCTGTCAATTCCACTTCATTTTTTAATTTTTAAAATGTCATAAAACTTATATGTTAAAATAAAAAATATGAATATGTTTAGTTAGCAGAGAATTATTTTATATATATATATATATATGTATGTATTTTTTGGGAGAATCACGTGCATATTTTTGTTCTATCAGCAAAATATTATTTTTCTATTAGCATCGTGCACATCCTATCCTATTTTCAACATCCAATTGACCAAAAAAAAAATTGAAACAAACTAGTAGATTAGGGATGAGTTTGAGACATTTTAAAAGCATATAGGTTAGAGTGGCCTTGACGGCATATTTGAGGGACCGTTATTGTTGTTTTACAAAAAAAAAGTACTCCTAAATATCTGGTCACATATTTTACAAACGAGGTGTTTTGCTAAAAGGGTGCAGGAAGAAGACCGAAAACCTCAAACTGTGTTTCTTGTCAAAATCAAAACGATAAGAATCAAGTTGTCGCCCATTAAAAAATGTTTAGGGGGAATAACCATACAAATTCCTATTTTAATTAAGTATGGAGCTCAATGTACGAGCTTATGAAAAATAATATTTCAAGGATTTCCTTTCATCACATAAGGGTTCAATTTGTTTTTAAATCAGGGGCATAGTCACACGTAGGCGATGGTAGGTGACAACCCACCTAATTTTTTTATCTTAACTTATATGTATATTTTATTAAAACTTGTAATTTGCTTTCTCTTAAAAACTAAAATTATATATATGCCCTCTTCACATATTTTTCAGACTCCACCCTTGATTAAATTGAGAAAAGAAATAATATATTAATTCAAATATGACCCATAATTAATTTTGTAAAAGGTTATTAATAACAATGACTCCTAAACTTTGGGTCTTTCTTATTTTGTTATTTGAACTTTAAAATCATTACTTTGTCTTCTGAACTTTTAAAACTCGTCACTTTATCCTCTGAACTTTAAACATTATCATTTTATTCCCTGAACTTTCAAAGTTTCTCACTTCTCTTCCTAAACTTCTGATTTTTTCGTTATAATAGACGAAATTAAGCCTATGAGATTCCACACAATCTAATTTTTGCCCTTACAAGTAATCCATGTGAGTAACATGGGCTTAATTCTATCTACTTGAAGGAAAAATCAGAAGTTTAGGGGGCAAAGTGAGGAACTTTGAAAATTCAAGGTATAAAGTGGATTTTTAAAATTCAAGCGATAAAGTAAGGAGCCTTAAAGATTTAGTAGGCAAAGCAGCGATTTTTAAAATTCATGGGGTAAAATAGAGAAGACCTTAAAGTTCAAGAGATATTAGTGTTAATAATCGTTCCGTAAAATTTGTCTTATTAATAACAATGACTCCTAAACTTTGGGTCTTTCTTATTTTGTTATCTGAACTTTAAAATCATTACTTTATCTTCTGAACTTTTAAAACTCGTCACTTTATCCTCTGAACTTTAAAAATTATCATTTTATTCCCTGAACTTTTAAAGTTTCTCACTTCTCTTCCTAAACTTCTGATTTTTTCATTATAATAGACGAAATTAAGCCTAGAAGATTCCACACAATCTAATTTTTGCCCTTACAAGTGATCTGTGTGAGTAACATGGGCTTAATTCTATCTACTTGAAGGAAAAATCAGAAGTTTAGTGGGTAAAGTGAGGAACTTTGAAAATTCAAGGTATAAAGTGGACTTTTAAAATTCAAGTGATAAAGTAAGGAGCCTTAAAGATTTAGTAGGCAAAGCAGTGATTTTTAAAATTCATGGGGTAAAATGGAGAAGACCTTAAAGTTCAAGAGATATTAGTGTTAATAACCGTTCCGTAAAATTTATAATTCCTCTACGAACCACCCCCGCCAGAATGCTAAAATAAAAGGTGGCGGAGAAGCATGCCGAACCTCTGAACAACCTGTCCTTTGATATCTAGTGTAATTGAAATGTTATGTTTTTATTTATATTTTATAAGTATACAATATATATTATATGTATACATGGGATAATTTTACTTTTGACTACATCAATTGTCTCACTGTGATTCTTAAACTTTCAACTGACATACTAATAGTCCCTGATCTTTCCATATGTTATGTTAGTGATACTTCTGCCACTAAAAGATTAAAAACTATGGATTTCTCAAATGAGATGCATGTGATTTGATTTGACACCTAACTAACTCAAACCATCCAAAGGTAATTTTATCAAATTACCCCTCATTAACAGATCATGTGTGTCTTGATAGAGCCCTAAAAATTAGACATAGAGGTAGAGCATGACTGAATTAATGAGGCAGAGCAAATAAAAAGATGTATAGTTTTAGGAGAGGAGAAATATGATTTTGTAGGGAGAGGAGAGGTAAAGCGAGAAATACAATTTTAGTGGGCTAAACTACAATTTTTTTAGAATTTCATAGAAACATTAAAATGAAAAATTCGAAGGGAAACTGCAGCTCAGCCTCTTTCACGGGTGGCTCTACCCCTTAGCCGATGAAATCCATCAAGTTTTTAGCATTTTTGGTACGGAATCACTAATATAATAGTTGCAGAGTTCAGAGACTATTAATGTGTCAATTAAAGGTTTAGGGGTCAAAATGAGACAACTGCTATTGCTCAGAGCATCTCCAACGCAATACTAAAGTATAGCATATTTCATATGTTATTATATATTGTGGTTCAATGCATAATGGTAACTATTAAATTTTAAAACTTGTAAAAGTAAACTTTTAATATTAAGACAATTAAAAAGTGAAAATGTTGTAATTATTAAAGTAAAAAAAAAAAATCAATCTATCAACCAAGAAATCAATTGCCAAATTTGCTATATGTAAACTTGACGACAAATATGCCTCCATGGATAGCATATTGCAAATTTAACATTAAAATGGCATTGCATTAGAGATTGCTTTTTTACAGTCAAATATTAAATTTGCTATCAGTGTATTAATTTAACATTACATTAAAGATGCTCTTATAGGTCAAGAATGAATTAACTCTATGTATGTATATATAAACAATGCAAACAACCTTAATTGGTTAATCGTGTTTCTCTCTGTCTTTCTAAACTTAGAGCTTTGCTAAGGTTTACTATGTGTGATTTGTGTCACCCCTTTTCCTTTTTGGACAAGATACTGGCGCCCGATATTCTGGCATATGGAGAGAGGGAGGGGCAGACAAGTACTTTGTGGCTGGGAGGGGAGATAACCATAAGCAAGAAAGTGTTGTGGCTCTGTCAGGGCTATAGGGTGTGTTATCTATTGGAAAAATAGTACATAGTGAATTTTTTTAAAATTTTTATATCAGAGTATTTTCCAAAACATAAGTTTGACACACTATATGCGTAAATTAACCAGATCTTACTAACATTTGAATACTGAAGAACTTCTATAATCCATGAAGAAAAGTAACATTTCAAAAAAGCCTCAACTAACTAATCTTCTTTGCTATTCTCTATCCATGACCAGAGTCAGTGCGGACTCACATGTACAGCTCTTCCTCTAGGTGACTCTCCTTCCAACCAATTGAGAGAACCCAAAGCTAATGTTTGTGATTTATAAATAAGAGCTCTCAGGGAGTTTTAGAATCTCACTATCAAAGTTTCACTCTTAATCTCTCAACTGATCTAAATAATAATGAGACTCACTCCCTTTTTATAAAGGTTGGGTCCAAGAGTCAGTCCTTATCAGATAATGCCTCAAAATTCGAATTAGAATCAAATTCGAATCAATACCTGATGAAATTCGCATGAAAATGTGTGATCTTTTCATCGCGTAGTCGGCATGCCGATTTGTCTAACCAGCATGCCAAACTTTCCCCCTTCAACAGGCCAAGCTTGAGGATTGGCATGCTAACTGTCGATAAAAATCTCAATGAATCTTTTATTTTCCACCCGATATTGTACAAGATAAAGTTTCAGTTTTAATTTAAATAACCTAATAAAAAAGTTATCTAATTAAAACAACTTTATCTAGATAATCTCCAAGAAAATAACTGAGTTCCTAATAATTCAATAAGTTTATCTTGAATTAATTCAAAATCAATCCAATCGATAAACAGACATGAATTATTTGATCCCGATAATTCAACAAGTTTATCTTGAATCAATTTTGTCACAAAATTAATTCAACCGATAACTAGACATGAATTATTTGATTCTTCCAAATTTTAGCCAATCTAATAAATCTGACATAAGTCACCAATTATTGGAAAAATAAGCCGTATCGTTACAAGATTTTGTGAGCTAGCAATGGAGACCTGATAGACCTATATAGTTCAAGCTCCCGATAATTATGAAACCCAATATTTCATATATATATTTCATAATTATAAACTCCAATGATACTCCATTAAAAGCTTGGAGCTGCACTCTCGAACTATATAGAATTATGAAGCCCATGTAGCTAAGTGTCCATGACATATCATAGTGGGTCATATCCCTATAGGATTATCCATAATTGGCTTAAAGATAAGTTCTATCTTACTTTCCTGATTATTTTTATCTTACGTTCTATTATCTCACCATCAAAAAAATTTTCATCCAAAGACGATATACCATTCGGTTACACCTATGTATCTAAATGGTTGAGCGCTCTAGTTTTTTAATTACAGGATAACACATATAAGAGGATATCATTACTCCTAAAAGAGAAGCTATGGATTCTATATCTATGAATAATGAGTCTACGCTATCAAGACTCATATCTCCAACGTACCAACATGCGTACCACTATTAAAATGTTGGTGTCACCCTTTGGTACATCAAAAGACATAAGTCAAGACAACTGGTCATTATTCATTTCAAGATTAAGATACAATACAAATAATTGTCTAAAGTAAATCGATTTGCTGAGACAGAATTATTAATCCAAATCAATTCACTTTATGTCCCCATCTAACACATTGTCACCTATGAAAATGTGCCAATGTTTCTATTCGTGAAGTCCATCTCTAATGGTCAAGACAAACCATCTCCCAATAGGGATATAGACAACATAACAATCTTTATATGAATAAACCGCCTAACTTTATTCCCTCGATTGCGGATCTTATGTTTTAGACCGTCACCTTAAGAATCGTGTCTTCTGCATAATTTGTCCATCATATGGCTAATTTTTAAAGGTTTAGACTGACAGTCTCAGACTATTGTTTACTTAACATACATTCAACAAATATGAACAAAAGAGGATAAGATTTGGTATATAAATAATAAATAAATTCTTTATTGATAAAAATGTCTCCAAAAACATATTATATTTTTACTCTTTAGGGCACACGCGTTTAATAATCTCCCACTTGCACTGAATGAGTAAATATGACAAATCTCGCATCCTCATAACTTCCACGTTTCTCTCAAAGACTCTTCCAATAAGTGTCTTCGTGAATGGATTAGCTAAATTATCCTCTGACACGATTTGGCACACCGTGACATGCCCGTCCTCTATGAAGTCCTTTATTGTGTGATACTTCCGATCAATATGCTTACTTTTCTTGTGAAATCTTGGTTCCTTGGCATTAGCTACCACTGCACTATTATCATGGTACAGTGATACCGCTTTATCTATACCAAAACTACCTCAAGATTCCCAAGAAACTTACAGAGCCAAGAGAGTGTTGTGGCTCTATCGGGGCTATAGGGTGTGGTATCTAGCAAAGGTTGGGGTCGTCGAGGGTAGAGTAAGGATGTCGTGGGCGGACGGCAAAGCCGAAACTCATAGGGTCTAAGGAGGTTGGAGGAAAGACAGTTCGGTCTAGGGCTAGGGAGGTTAGGTTAGAGGGAGAGATTGGCTAGTGGGGAAGTAGGGGGAACGGAAAAAATTCGATTATGGCAGAAACAAAGGCGGCAGGAAGAGGAGCAACGAAAGTCTCAGGGCTAGGTTTTTCGATGTTGATTAGATCTGATCTGAATCTAAGACCGATGTCTACTAGATTGGCTATAAGAAGAGGAGCTCATCAAAATTATGTCAGACTTTGGATTGCCAAAAGTGGAAGAGACAGCGAAGGCATTGCACCATCTCTCATGATGTTATCTCTTTTTTTCTGTTTGTTTTTCTTTGTCCAATAATGGCAGTGATGTTCCGCGTGCTTGTAGTGTTTGTGATTTATTTTGTTCAGCTTGTAATAAAAGAAGTGGTCTCCCTATGTTTGGTTTTGTTTTGTATTTCATACCCATTGATTAGCAACGTTGAGTATGGTGAATGATAGCTAGATATGCATCTATGCCGTGTTGTTTGCACCCTTACTAGGATAGGTTTGATTTTGGTCGATTAGTATCATCCATCAACTGTAGTGCTGTCTTGTAACAAGCTATTGAAAAGCTCTATTCCAAATGCTGAGCAGGTTATACCCCTCTAGGTCTCGATGTTCTCTTTTGTCCTTGTGTTTCATTTGATTTTGCTGATAGATCTAATTGTTTATGCGTTATTATTTGTATATTTATTAGTGGTGTTATGTAACTTTGTTTGTACTAATTTTAATTGAATGAAGTTCCATTTTCTGAAGGAGGAAAAAAAAAAAACCTTAATCTATAGTGCAAAAAACAAAAGACATATGTAGAGAAAGGCCAAATGTGTGACAAACGGCCTTCAATAATGGCAGTGATGTTTTCGCGCGCATGTAGTGTTTATGATTTATTTTTGTTCAGCCTGTAATAAAAGAAATGGTCTCCCCATGTTCGATTTTGTTTTGTATTTTATACCCATTGATTAGCAACGATGAGTATGGTGAATGGCAGCTAGATTTGCATCTATGCCGTGTTGTTTGTACCTTTACTAAGATAGGTTTGATTTTGGTCGATTGGTGTCATCTATCAACTATAGTGCTGTCTTATAACGGGCCATTGAAAAGCTCCATTCTAAATGTTGAGTAGGTTATACCTCTCTAGGTCTCGATGTTGTCTTTTGTCTTTGTATTTCATTTGATTTTGCTAATAGATCAAATTATTTATGCGGTATTCTTTGTATCTTTATTAGTGGTGTTATGTAACTTTGTTTGTACTAATTTTAATTGAATGAAGTTCCATTTTTTGAAGGAGGAAAAAAAAAACCTTAATCTGTAGTGCAAAAGACAAAAGACATATGTAGAGAAAGGCCAAATGTGTGACAAACGGCCTTCAATAATGGCAGTGATGTTTTCGCGTGCATGTAGTGTTTGTGATTTATTTTTGTTCAGCATGTAATAAAAGAAGTGGTCTCCCTATGTTTGGTTTTGTTTTGTATTTCATACCCGTTGATTAGCAACGATGAGTATGGTGAATGGCAGCTTGATTTGCATCTATATCGTGTTGTTTGTACCCTTACTAAGATGGGTTTGATTTTGGTCGATTGGTGTCATCTATCAACTATAGTGCTGTCTTATAACGGGCCATTGAAAAGCTCCATTCTAATGTTGAGCAAGTCATACCCCTCTAGGTTCCGATGTTGTCTTTTGTCTTTGTGTTTCATTTGATTTTGCTGATAGATCCAATTATTTATGCGGTATTATTTGTATCTTTATTAGTGGTGTTATATAACTTTGTTTGTACTAATTTTAATTGAATGAAGTTCCATTTTCTGAAGGAGGAAAAAAAAACCTTAATCTATAGTGCAAAAGACAAAAGACATATGTAGAGAAAGGCCAAATATGTGACAAACGGCCTAAACGGCCTTCACAACCACCCACCCTAACCCTAAAACCTTAATTTGTAGTGCAAAAAACAAAAGAGATATGCAGAGAAAGGATATGCAGAGAAAGGCCAAATGTGCGACAAACGGCCTTCAAGACATATGCAGAGAATTTAATTCGAATTTCAGTTAATTATCATGTCAACCTTTAATTAATTGCGGCATTTGTGGAACTGAAATTTGATATAAATGGTTTTTTTTTTCTCCTTTTAACAACGATACATATAAATCATTCACCCAATCGGTTAGACAATATCACAAAATCTTATAAAAAATGTCAAATTTTATTTTATCGATTCTAAAATTTATTAATTTATATTGTCTTTTAATTATATTTTTTTATATATAAACACTTAAGCTATTTTTTTAATAAATAATGCCAAGTAGTTAAATTTATAAAGTGTTTGGTTAATAGTAGGAATCATTTTTGATGTAATATGTGAAAGCTTTATATTGTAACAATTTTTTTTTTTATTGTAACATTTAAAAAATTTTATACCATGTATAATTGAGTTTATGATGTGCATTAGCTAAACACCCTTTTAATTTTTTTAACGACGACTAATTTTTTGTCGTTTGTTAATTCTCTGCTCCTCGAACGTCCGGCCGCAGTGGACGCTACGCCGCCATTGCCAAACACCTGTCTTCTGTCGGTTGCACTTCCGGTCGCTGCTCCGACCTCTCACAAATCCAATCCCTCAAAATGGAGAAGAGCAAGGTTCTGAAAATCGGAGCTATGGGCAACATCGGCTCCCATTTGGCCGAATTCAGCCTCCGATTCTCTCACCCAACTTTCGCCCTCGTCAGAGACTCTGCCTTCTCTGACCCCATCAAGTCTCAGAAGCTCCAGTCCCTCTCCAATGGCAGCGTCACCATCCTCAAAGTCAAGTTTTTCTTCTCTCCACTAATTTCAGTTTTTCCTCCCGTTCCGAATCTCATCGCACCATTTCTCACCTTCAAGGGCTCGCTCGAAGCCGAAGACAGCCTCGTCGAAGCGGTAAAGCGAGTCGACGTCGTGATTTGCTCCGTCGCGACGAAGGATGCGCTGTCGCAGAAGCTCCTCATTCGAATCATCGGAGAATCTGGACGAATCAAGGTCAGAAATTTGTTCTCATATTCTCGTTGAAAATTTGGGGCATGATAATGTACAACTGAAATTGAATCTGATTGATTTCAGAGGTTTGTTCCAGCGGAATTTGGATGCGATCCTGACAAAACTAGAGTATCGGATCTCGATCACGATTTCTATTCGAAGAAATCAGAAATCCGATGCTTGATTGAACCTCAAGGGATTCCGTACACGTACATTTCGTACAATTTCTTCACGAGTCGTTTTCTTCCGTCGCTTGTTCAGCCCGGTCGAATCTCTCCTCCCAGAGATAAAGTCACTATCTTTGGAGATGGAAATGTCAAAGGTTTTCCACCCTAATTCATCTGCTCGAATTTGGGTTTTCTTTCCATTTTTTTGGGTTGGTTGATTTTGAGATTTTTTTTATTACTTTTTAGGCGTTTTTGTGAAGGAAGAAGATGTGGCTGCCTTCACGATAAAGGCAGTGGACGATCCGCAAACGTTGAACAAAGTGTTGCATTTGAGGCCTCCTGCTCCATGAATGAGCTGGTCGATATTTGGGAGGCCAAGATTGGGAAGAAGCTAGAGAGGGTTTTTGTGTCAGAGCAAGAGCTTCTTCAGAGGATTCATGGTAATGACATTGCTTCTTCATTTAGATGCCCACCTGAAGACTTACAAGAATCACATGCAATTGTGGATAGCCCTTCAAATTCGTTAACTAAATAAATTGCTTGCCAGATCCTAGAAATGAGATTTTGCCCAATTGATCATAAGAATTGTTTGACATAAATCAACGTTGATAATTTTTGTATTACCTTGTCAAGGTTGTGGTCCATTCATGGGTGATGGTGTTACCTTCTCATGAAGGCCCTTGTGGTTAACTTAGGGCTTGTGGGATTTTTTGTGTTCTGCTTCTTTCTCTCTCTCTCTCTCTATATATATATATATATATATATATAAGCGTAGAATTTTTTTTTTGGCTAAACTGAGTTGTTTACTTCGAATATGTGTCCTTTGGTAGAGTTAGGCTCCAATGTGTGTTTATACGAGTCATTTTTTTCATTTGTGTATTATCTGTCTTTCGGTTGTAAGATTGGCTACTTGTTTATGCACTTTGTACTGTATTTTCTAATGATTTTAGCCTTACTTGCATATGCAGAGACTCCATATCCTGACCACATGGGGTTGGTTTTCATATGTTCTGCTTTCATCAAAGGAGATCATACCTACTTTGACATCGAGTCTTTAGGTGGTGTAGAGGGGACCATACTGTATATCCAGAACTGAAATACACAACAATCAGCGAATATTTAGACACCTTAGTATATCAATTGTTACCAAGAATTCAGTGTCAATATTTAGACACCAGAGATCAAAAGAAGAACGTTTAGCCAGTTCATTGTAGGACTTTTGGACTGTATTCTTTAATCAGTTACAGACTTGTGGTCTTTTTTGTCTCTTTGATTCAAAATATGTGGTTTGAACTTTTTTAGTCTAACATATGTGGTTTGAAAAATAGAAAAATAGGTTCAGAATGTTTAAAAGAAAAGGGGCGGGTTTGTTTCCGGATTTAAGACCCTTTCTTTAGCCCAATCTCAAACCAAGATTTACCCTTTTTTTCTCAGACGTTGGTTCTTAGGAAATTTAGGCTTGAACCACTTGCACCATTGAACTAAAAAGCTTTTCATCTTTATCTTCTACTCTGTGCCTTTTGGAGAGCCCGCTTTCACGGTTTACAAAATTCTTGCAGTTTTAATTGGTCAATGAATGATTCAATTTGGGAATTAAGATATGCCACCTCTTGACAATATTGATAATTAACGATTTTCAAAATATGAAAGGAGGCATATTGACTAAAATTTTGTTGGGACACGTGGCTGTTAAACGGGGTATGCTGAGTCAATTAATTGTGCCAAGTCAGACCAATAGGTTTGAGACACTTGGGAGATAGTTAGCGTTTTCTCTACTAGCCGTTAGGCCCTATAAAAGAGAAGGTAACTCTGAGAAGGTTTTGGTTGTTCTAGAATTGACTGAGAAAGAGAGATTGAGAAAGAGTTTTCTTGTTCATTGTAAACTGAGGAATTCTTGAAAGAAAAAGAGTTGAATAAGTTTAGAAAGTGATCATAGAAAACAAGAGAGGTTTTTAATCTTGAGGGTGTTATTGTTTTAAAAAGCATAGTAAAATCTTTTAGAGTTGTTCTGCCGTCGATGGAGATGTGGATTGTGCATAGAACCGTGCTCGTTGCTAGTGGTGTGGTCGCGGTTTTTTTGCCCGTGGCTAGTGTTCAGACAGTGGCAACGCACTTTTCTCACTTACCGATGTTGTGATGCTTCTTTTGCGGTGTTCCTGTCTCTATGCAACGCTCTGTTACATGGCTCTCTTGGCTCGTTGGTCAGTTTGCCACCGGTGTCTTTGTTCGTGTCATTGGGACCGACTCTTTATTGCGTGTTTATTGTTTTTGTATAACGAAGACGATGGTGTTTCGTTGTATCAGTGTTGTGTTTTGGTTTAAGTGTTTGCTTTTAATTTATAATAATAGAAGTGGTCTCCTTACTTTTTAAGTTTATTTATGTATTCAATCCTCAAAAGTTGGTTCTTTATGATGTCGAGGATAACCTTTGTACTATGGATCTCTCAATCTTCATCGGTTGGAGTTTTTTACCAATTCTAGATGTGTTGTTAAAAGAGCCGTTTGCATGCTTGATGATTGACGTGTCTCTTTGATTTTCTTTTATTAAAATTTGGTATTCATGTTATATTTTTTTGTGTTTCATTAAAATTTACTACTAGATCCAATAAATTGTTCGGGTTAAAATTCCTTATGTTACTGGTCATTTGAATTAAATGTATCATTTTGATTTGATTTGATTTGAAATATAATCATCGTAAAAAATAAATAAATAAAAGACACAGGATCCACAAATAAACAATAAAATACATTTTGCTTTTTTTTTACTTCCACCAACCCCTGCTCATTTGTCGTTTTCACCTGGGCCTTAGATGTTCGATTACGCTAGCTAAAAATGAAGGGCAGGCGCACAATAGCAAAAGTGGCTTTGGCAGATTTTAAAACCTTTTTAACATTAAAAAAACATGCTGTCCGTCCTCCTCTAACAACAGAACCACTTGGACCCGATCGCCCTCAAATGAACATATTATAATATATGATTATTAGTGGCTTTCTTCTTCATCTTCATCTTCTAGTCTCACCATCAAAATTAAAGCCGATCTGATCATGGCAACAAGGAAAAGCAAGATCCTGGTAATAGGAGCGACAGGGAGATTCGGAAAGTTCTTAGTGGAAGCAAGCGCGCAGGCCGGTTACGAGACCTTCGCTCTGGTGCGAGAATCCACTCTCTCGAACCCAGACAGGGCCGAGACCATAGAGAAATTCAAGTCTTTGGGCGTCAAGTTCTTACATGGCGATGTGTACGACCATCAAAGCCTTGTTAAGGCCATCAAGCAGGTCGACGTGGTGGTATCCACGGTTGGTTACTCTCAGATACCCGATCAGGTTAACATCATTGCTGCGATCAAAGAAGCTGGCAATGTCAAGGTACTCTTTTTCTATTCGTTCATTCCCCCTTGTACTTCCTGGAGAAAATGTCAAATGCCATTTTTTTTAGGGTGTTGAATGCCAATTGAGTGTAACTGTTATTTTTTTTCCTTAATTGCTTTTAAAAAAAAACCCAAGACAGAAGCTTATATTTTTAGTCTTTTTAGAATGTCTTAAAAAATCGGCTTTAAAAAAATTCTCTAGAGCGATGCTCTCAGGATAGAGTTGTCAGGTCTGGACACTAAGCAAGCAATTTTTTTGTTTTTTTTCCTGTGAGTTTTTGAGTGTTTACTTTGGAAGTATGGAGGACATAGTGGAAAGGTGGAGGTCTATGACCATCATGGACGAAGAAGGAGAGATAGTTGGCTTGGACGACGATGTATTACAAGGTGTGGAAGAGGTTCAGTACTTGGTTTGTTTGGCAAGGTGTGGACTCGAAGACCTTTTAAAAAATCGGCCTTCAAGTCAGCCATGTCAAAGCTGTGGAAGGTTTCAGGAAACCTAATGATTAGAGAAATGCGAACGATGTCTTTCTGTTTCTTTTCGAATCAGATTTGGAGAGACAAAGAATATTAGACATGGAGCCTTGGCTTTTTGATAATAGATTTTTGGTTGTTTTGAAAGAAGTGAAAGGAAAGGATAAAGCGGATTAGGACGGGTGGTGCAATACCTCATTGTGGGTTCATGCCCATAATCTCCCATTCAAACGGATGACAGAAAGGGTAGGTCAGCTTATAGGGGATTCGGTTGTTGTCTGTCTCAAGGTGTGGAAGGATAAACATGGGCTGTGCGTTAGGCCTTTCCTTCGAATCAACGTTTTGGTGGACATTTCAAAACCGCTTAGGAGAGGCAAAAATTAAAATGGGAAGCTCAGGGGAGATTGTCTAGTCTGATTTGAGATATGAGCGGTTGTCGGATTTTCGCTATGCTTGTGGACAGATCGGTCATATGACGAAGGAGTGTTCAAACCCACTTATGGGGGAGAAATCAAAAATTGGCATGTTTGGTTATGATTCATGGCTTCGTGCGCCTTCGTTTAGGGGTATTGGAGAACTATATACCGATCACCGTGTAGGTGGAAGGCCGACTGTAATGCATGGAAAATGAGGAGGAGGTCGTGGTAGGTCAAAAAGAAGCCTTGCTTTTTCTCCGGCGGAAAAGATAGGTAACAGCATTTACTCTGTGCGGATCACGTGCAGCTATTTCGAATTTGGAGGATTCCTTGGTAACTGTAAAGGAAAGTCAACCTGAAGATTTGCCAAAGGCAGATTTGCTGGTAAAGTCAACTTTGGAAAATCAAAATGCTCTTATTGATAAGCCCGCGTGTGGTTTTATCTCCTTAAATAATCTCGTGTATGATGGAGATTATATTTCAGGTAAAGAACTTAAGGGTATATAGGGATTACAAATACTTCTATTTTTGGGCCTTTGGACCTTAATAAAAAGATAGTAAATGGCGGGGCTCCTATGTGGATCAATTATGATGATGGTAGTAAGTCCTCTTTTTCCACATCTGAGGTGTCATCTACCGTGGTGGAAAGTTTTTCCTTCAGCTAAATTTCTAACAAAGCTGATAAAAAGAAAAGTGGGACTTTTAATACTGCTTGAAAGAAAGCTACTACCAATGTTATTGATCTGGTAGCCCATTGTGTTATTGGAGGCAAGAGGAAATCTAATGAGAGTTATGAGGAAGCCAAATCTGACATCAAACAAAGATGAGTTCTTGGCAATCTCTCCAATTTTCAAGATGTATCGGTGGAGGTTCCAGAGCAACCACACCAGACAGTATGAGTCTACTATGCTGGAATGTATAGGGGTTAGGGAATCCCCTTGCATTCGACAACCTATAGGATGTTATCCGTAGGGAAAATCCCAAACTGGTTTTTCTCATAGAGACTAGTTTAAACGGTGTGAAGGCAGAAGCTATTCGGACTCAATTGGGTTTTCAATATGGAATGCATGTTGACTCTATTGGACGAAGTGGAGGCCTTATTATCCCATGGAGGGAGGATTGGGTGGTTGAAATTATGAATTACTCAAGGTTTCATGTTGATACTTTTGTCACCATGAATGATGGCTTAGTATGGCGTTTCACTGGCTTCTAAGATAACCCGAACAAGACAGAACAAAGACATTTTTGGGAGCTCTTACGAAGGTTAACAATTCTTTATTCCTTATCATGGCTTTGTGCAAGGGATTTTAATGATATTCTCTCTCCTAGAGAGAAGAAAGGAGGATGATATAAATGTGCCAATGGCATGGAAAGATTTCGTAAAGTTTTGAATGATTGTTTGCTACATGATTTGGGATTCTTGGGACCTATCTTTACTTGAAACAATTGTCGAGAGGCAAGCCATAATGTTCAAGAAAGACTTGATAGGGCAATAAGTTACAGGGACTAGCAAAGGCACTTTCAAACTTTCAAAGTTTCAAATCTTGACTTCAACGGGTCAGATCATAGACCTTTGCTCATCTCTCTGGATGGTCGAAGAGGTGATAGATACAGAAAGAATAGATATCAGGGCTTTATGTTTAAGCCGTGGTGGGTTAAAGATAAGGAGTGCAAAGAAGTCATTTTTGAGGCTTGGAATTTCAGTGGTAGAGTAGGTGCAGGCTCGGATCAGTTATGTCGTAAACTTGAACGTCGTAGTGAAAGGTTATGTGAATGGAGTACAAACAAGTTTGGTAATGTTCCAAGAAGAATCTCTGAAGCCAGAAAGAAGGTAGCGGAATTTTTGAATCACCAAAATTCGAAAAATCTGTGGACTCAGATTCAGGTTCTTGAAAAAGAAATAGATGTGCTCATAAGACTTGAAGAACAGTTTTGGCATCAACGGTCCTGTGTGGAATGGTTGAAGGGTGGCAATCAAAACACTAAATTTTTCCATCATAAGGCATCATTGAGAAGGCATGAAAATTTCATATGTGGCTTAGAGAACCAGGATGGGGTATGGGTCAATGCGGAGAAGGAGATAAGTGGGGTAATTACTTTGCATTATGATTAGCTTTTTGAATCCCAGAATCCTTCAAGAGATGATGTTGAAGAATTGTTGCAGTGTGTCTCACCACGGGTATCTGAAGCTATGAATGATATTTTATGTGCACCTTTTACATAGAGGAAGTTAAAAGTGCTCTTAAGATGATAGGGCCTTTTAAAGCACCCAGAGCATATGGATTTCACGCAACGTTTTATCAACAGAATTGGGAGATCGTTGGAGGTGAGGTGGCACGTTTTTGTATTGGGATTCTAAATGGAATACGCTCTACGAAAGAGGTAAATCATACTTATGTGGTTCTTATCCCAAAAGTGAAATCTCCTAGACATGTTTTTGATTTCCATCCAATTAGCCTATGCAATGTACTTTATAAGATTGTTACTAAAACTATAGTAAATCGACTTAAACTTATTTTGCCGGAGCTAATCTCGAATACTCAAAGTGCATTTGTGCTAGGGAGGTTAATTACTGATAATGTCATTGTTGCCTATGAGCTTATGGATTCGTTGAAGAAGAAAATGAAAGGAAACAAGGGGTTTATGGCTCTTAAGTTGGACATGAGTAAAGCTTGTGATCAGGTGGAGTGGCGCTTTCTTGAAGCAATCATGTTGAAGCTAGGCTTTGTTAGAAAATGGGTGGAAGTGATTATGGACTGCATTACCACGTCCAGTTTTTCTTTTCTAGTAAATGGCTTTCCTTAAGGTCATGTGGTTCCTAGAAGAGGACTAAGACAGAGATATCCCTTATCTCCCTCTGTCTCTTCTATCTGCTAAAGGTCCTTCTTGTCTGCTTCATTGAGCTGAAGTGGATGGAAGTTTGCAAGGAATTTCTTGGGGCCGAAATGGACCTCGGGTAAGTCATTTATTTTCTGTAGACCATAGTGTCTTTTTTTGTTCAGGCAAGAATCCAAGAGAGTTTGGCCATCAGTAGAGTTCTTGGTTTGTATGAGAAAGCGTCAGGTCAATCGGTGAATATGGCCAAGTTGGCAATTACATATAGCCTGTGTGTTGATTCCAGCACAAGAGTTCATGTTCAGGCCATTTTGGCGCTAGACGCTAGTCAAGCACATGACAAGTACCTCGGACTTCCATCGGTGGTTGGTAAGAATAAAAGGGAGACCTTTCGAGAAGGGGGGGGGGGGGGGTGGGGTGTGTGTGTGTGTGTGTGTGCAAGAAAGGATACAGAAACAGGTCCAAGGGTAGTGAAGAAAAATTTTCTCAACTGGGGAAAAAGAAGTCCTCAAAAAATCGATGGCTCAAGCGGTCCCAACCTATACTATGAGTGTTTTCCGTATCCCTTCCACTCTATGATTGCTAATTTTTGGTGGGTAGTTCAGAGGAAAAAAAGAAGATGCATTGGATGCAGTGGAAGCTTATGTGCCGGCCTAAAAAGGATGGGGGACTTGGATTTCGAGATTTAAAGGGGTTCAACCAAGCGTTGTTGGCTAAGCAAGGATGGAGTCTTGTTGATTTTCCTAATTCTCTTTGTGCATGGATTTTAAAATCGAAATACTTTACCAATACCTCTTTTTTGGAGGCAACTTATAGTAGCGGAAGTTCTTATATTTGGAGGAGTCTCATGTGGTGGAAAGATTTATTGAAGAAAGGTATCTAGTGGAGAGTAGGAGATGGTGCCAGTATTAGAGTCTTTGAAGATCCATGGATTCCTAGGCCTTTTACGTTTCAGCCTATTAGTTCTTGGAGAGTGTGTGATCTAATGGTTCTGGGGAGTGGGGGATGGAATAAGGGTTTAGTTTGGGACTTTGAGTGGGAGGTGGGTAGTAGTATTGTGTTGGTAATTCCTACTAGTCATCGGTCAAAACCAGATAAACTAGTTTTGCACTACAACAAGAATGGCACCTATTCGGTCAAATTCGGGTATTGGTGTTTTATGGATGTGTTCCAAGAAGCAAGTAGTTCGACGGTGAGTTTGGAAATAATGGTGGTCTTTTTTGTGGAGCTTAAATATACCCAACAAAATCAAGATCTTCTTATGGTGGGTTTACAATGATATAATCCCCATGGCTTCAAACTTGGTACGTAGAGGAGTTTGTAAAGACAATATGTGTTCATGTTAGGGAGAAACAACAGAGACTACTCCTCATGCACTTCTTGGATGTGATCAAAGTTTGGACGTATGGGTACAATCAAAGTTTAGCAATGCTATTTGGAATTTTAAAGGGTATTCAGGACGGGTTTTGTGCTTATGTTTCCACAAAGAGTTTCCTCGGCAAAAGTGTGAGCTTGTCTTAATCATTCTTTGGAACTTATGGAGAGAACAGAACATGTTCATGCATGGCAAAAAACAACGATGTATGGAGAAGATTATTGTTGATGCTGATGTATTTTTGAAGGATTTCAAGGAAGCACAAGCAAAAGACAATGTCATGAGAGAACTACCAATGTAGTGAAATTTTTTTTGGAATGCTTCTCCTCATGGTGACTTAAAATTAAATATGGATGAAGCAATCCTGTCGGAGGCAGGCTTCATTGGTATGGACAGGGTTCTTTGAGATCATGATGGAATGGTGTTTATGGCCTTTTCTATACAGGCCCTTGGAGTTATGAATCTGAGGTTGGCAGAGATCATTACAATAAGGGAAGGGTTGATTGTTTCTCAACAGATAGGGTACATTGTTGCTAAAGTAAAGACTGATGCTAAGGATGTAGTTAACTCAATTAACGCTATTCTTGATCTGAGTAGTGAAGGTTCAGTAATGTTTGAAGTTAGAGACTAGTTGTACGAGATGGGGAATTCTAAGTTATGTTTTTGTCCTTGTAATGCAAATAAAGTTGCCTATAAACTTGTTGAGTTTGCTTTATCAGCTAGTGGCCACAAGGTGTGGACTACTGAGCTTCCTCGTTATATCTCAGTAGAAGTTTGTATGGATGTTATTTCTATCAAATGAACTCATAATCTTCATTTTCAAAAAAAAAAAAATTCGGCTTTTGGCATATCTAGGGTGCATTGTTTTGAAGGTTGTTTTCTATAATCGTTTACGGTAGTTTAAGGTGTTTGGTAAAACCTGTTTTTATAAGATTGTTTTTAAAAATTGCTGCCCTATAGAAAAAGTTGGGAAGCAGGCCAGAGCTTGCTTTTTTACAGCAGCTTCTATATCATAAAAATTAGTAAATTAACCTTAATAATATACATAATTTTCAATCTATCAATTTTTTTTTATAGCAAATTAAAATAACATAACACAAGAAGTTTAGAGTTAATTTATAAGATAACTTTTTTAACGTCATTATGCTTTTTTATATTGATTTTTTACTTGTACATATAATTTATCCCATTTAAAAAAATAATTTATTTTATTAAAAATATATTAAATAATAAAAACTAAAATTATATTTTTTAGCATTTTAATATGCAAATATTACATATGTTAACCTTAAAATTAAAATTAAATACTGAAACTATAAAAATGCTTAGTAAACTATATCTATTTTTGTCATTATACATCTCCACAACAATTTTATATGTAGTTTAATAAACACTCACAATTCTACTTCTAATGTTCACAACAACTTCAAAACATATATATCAAACTAACCATTCAACTTTGTTAAGTTTGTGTAACCAGTTGAGATTTTATTTTAATGTAAAACATTATTAGCTTAATAAAAAAATTACATGTATGAAAATATAAAAAAGATCATAGGCATAAGAATTTTTTGAACAAATTATGTAAGACAATAACTCATTTAAACCAAATCAAACTAAATAATTTATTGGTTTGGTTTGTTATGGCTATTATTGTAGTTTATAGGTTTGTTTGTTTTCTATTTTTACTTATTTTTATTCAAATTTTTGCTACATTGTTTTTATTCACAAAAATTTTAAAAAATTTAAATTAAAAAAATTTCAATTCAAATTGGTTTTTAAATAACCCAACAGTGTTACGTAAGACTTAAATGAGTCACAAAGTTTGAAATATCATAAGGGAACAAATGAAATTTTAAATAATCAAATTTTTTGGATGTGGATTCATAAATGGCATAATTTTGACATGTAAAAACATATATAATCACTTGATTTGACAAGTAGTTAATTTTTTTTTTTAAATATAAAGCGTAAAATAACACTAGTTTAATAAAAGCAATACGTGCATGAAATATAACAAAGATGGTAAACGTAAGAAAATATTTATGACATACTAACCAATTAAACCAAACTAAACTAAAGATATAAATCATGAGTTTGGTTTCGTATGATCTTTTTTCTGCATTAATTAGCTTTCTTGACATCCCAATTGTGTCCCAAAAGCCCAATTTTAGCATTTTAGCAGAAAAACCACTACTGCAACATGTTGTTATTTTTGGTGGTTATTTGATACTATGCTATCTTCGAAATAGCAAGTATAGTATAAGTTAAACTGTGAGATTTGATTGTTATTAGATGATTTCTTCACTTTTCTTTTTTAGTCATGACAACACTGTTACTTTCGAATTATTTTATTAAAAATTTATTTTACAAGTTTCAAAGTTTAATAATTATGATAAAAAGTAAATATAGAGTTTGAAATAGTATTAGACACTAGAGCATATGATAAAATAATATATCAAATATTCGTTTTTTGTTTTGGGTGTATGTTCACATAAATGTTCAATTATAATATTGATATTGATATTTATATTAGAAGTTGTCTAATATGGTAAAAATATGGCATCGCTCTTCTTTTCATGTTGTTGTTTGTATATTGGTCAAGAGGTTCTTCCCCTCTGAGTTTGGAAGCGACTCAGATCGCACGCATGCGGTTGAGCCAGCAAAAACAATGTTTGCGAATGAGAGCCGTATTCGCCGAGCTGTGGAGGCTGAGGGAATTCCATACACATATGTGTGCGCCAATTGTTTTGATGGCATCTATCTTGTCAATAGGCTTCAGCTCGGAGCGACTACTCGCCCAATAGATAAAATTGTTATCATAGGTGATGGAAAACAGAAAGGTACAAAACCCGTTAATAGAAAATTACATGTATGCTGTAAAAATTGTGTTTATTTCATTCATTTAAAAAGTTACTTCGCCTTAAAAATGTGATGTTTGTAAAAAAATTAGTTTGAAAAGATGACATTTATAAAGGTTTTCCAATCGTTGTTCAGGGTTAAGAGCATCTTTTTCAACTATAAGTATCTTAAAGAAACTAATGCAACAACTTTTTTCCTGCATGCTTCTTCCATCCTTAGAAATGCATTTGTTGTGTACAAGGTTAATGAATGCAGGGCGGTAAAAAATACACTACTAATAGTTCATAATTCTTGGCTATTTTTAAGATGATCTAACATGATCTCGCCTTATTCTTGTTCAGCAATTTTCAACAACGAGGAGGACATTGCGACGTACACGATTAGGGCAGTGGACGACCCAAGGACCTTGAACAAAATCATCTACGTTAGACCACCGGGCAATATCTATTCATTTGACGAACTTGTGTCCTTGTGGGAGAAGAAAATTGGCAAAACCCTTGAGAGGGAGTACATTTTGGAGGATCAACTTCTTAAAAATATTCGAGGTTTGTGAGTTGAACAACATTTCGTTTTTTTATACATTTTTTTGGATACTTGCAAGTACTCTTTTCTCTTTCGTTGATTTTTTTTTTTTTTTTTTTAAATTTCATCAGAGGCCCCATATCCGCTTGACAAGATTTTATCAATCAGTCATTCTGTTTTCGTGAAGGGAGATCAAACAAACTTTGAGATCGAGCCCTTAATCGGAGTGGAAGCTTCAGAGCTCTATCCTGATGTCAAGTACACAACCGTAGATGAGTACCTTAATCGGTTTGTCTGAGATTGAAGCTGAAGTGTTTCTATTTGTTGTGTTTAAGAAAATATGCATCAGAGTGAGTCAAACATAAGCGCGACATTAGTCTCTAGTTTGTGTAAGAAATAAGCGGCGTCTAAGCCCTTTGAGTATTCTCGCTTGCTCGAGCCGAAGATGGTTTAAGTTATTGTCTCACTTCGAATTAGCTCTATGATCTTTTCTGTTTGAATGAATACTATATTCAGAACTGAAATTCATAATATTGTAAGATCTAACAGACAGTTATATAAAACTTCTATTAATTCAAAAACACTAAACACAATAAAAGGTTAATAATCATACATAAAAACAATGACATAAAGATATAGTTACTTGACATGGCGAAAAATCCCCCAGGCCATGTTTGTTACATAGGACTGAGACTAGAATTAGCATAAATAATTCCAATCC
>CAMOHE010046956.1:0-24037 GCA_946598075.1 Artocarpus hirsutus
AATTACTTGTTTCTTTAATAATTTTACTTTTTATTGATTCTTGTGGGTGGCATATATTGAAAAAATTTTTACAAGTGGCAAAAGTCAATTCATTGTTCAATAAGGTGGCATTGTTCATAAATATCTCAAAGTAAAAACACAAGCTATTCCAACCAGGCCATCAGTTCAGTTCAACTCAATTCAAACCAAACTGATAGTTCAACTTGGGCTGAATTGCCCAATTTAAAATTCAAACTCCCTTCCATTTCCACATTTCTAACCAATATTAAACAATAGTTTCACTTTCATATATTTGTACTTATAATCGAATACTATTATTCCATATTATTTTAATTAAATAACTTATTTTTACATATTACATTTTTATTATTTAATTAAATAATTTTTTCATGTTTCAACTTAGAATTATCAATGTTTATCTAAACACAAATTATTAGATATTCTATTCAAATTAACACTTTAACTGCACATATAAACGTCACTTTGAATTATTATTTAAACCACACAATTCAGGTGGTGTTTGGCAATAGTGGTCCACACCATTTTCTCAGTTATAAACAGTGTAAAGCTCTTACATGCTATAATAACAACAAAAAAATATTTACAGTATAAAGCTCTCATATGTTACAGCAAAAATAGTTCTAAACAATGGTTCTAACCACCCTGTCAAACATCCTATCAAATTAACCTATTCAAAGTAAAAAATTTTAAATTAACATATTTTGAATCAACAAACTAAATTGGAAAATGAGACTGTAAGTTTTAACTATACCCTCAACTAACGATCATAATGATCGTAGACCCACTATATTTCTAGAAATTTCTAGTCTTAAAAACATTTATATATGTATGTATGTGTAATTTTTTCCCTTTTCTTTTTTTTTTTTTTTGGATACAAAGGAAAAAGAAAAGTCACTACATTTGAGTGAGATTAAGCGTGACTCAAACTTTAACCTATAATTAAAATAGAGATACTTACAATCGACTAAATTGCCCTCACTTATCACCTTCTTATTTCTCTCTTATCAAACTGACAAATTGAACAATCCATGTTCAAGAAAAAGGATACCGGAAGATCATATGAGTACGATAAATATTAGTTGTGCATCCCAATACAAAACGTATTCAACTTGTTTTAAGAGAGCCTGTAGCAAAACATCCAGCAACAAGACTCCATAATTGAGCCTTTCACGCTTTTATACTCTTCCGTACGTGTATATATGTATGTGCCTACGTGTATTTTACTTGGACCGTTACAATAAAACCCCACACGCATATATTATTGATTATTACTTTTTTTTTAAAACCAGGGAAGGAAAGACTTTAATAAATCTAGATATTTCTGTCTTGACCAAAACTACAGAAGTTTTAGGAAGACTTTGAAATCTATTAACTAGACTCCGTTTGGTTCATAGATTTAAATAAAAAATTTGAATGAAAATTTAAAATTTTTTTAAAAAAAAATACTGTAATAAAATGATTCAAGTTGTGGTTAAAACCACGAACCAAACAAGCCCTCATTTCCGTTACTCCTAAGAAACATATCACTAAAATAATCGCTTAAAGAGAAAGCAATTAGGTCTACAACTTTGAAGATTTATCTAATAAGTACTGAAAAAGTAATTTACCTATAACCATTGTTGATGGCGTGCATCATCGATAGAGTATTCGTAGCAAAAAAGGACTCTTAAAGCCTAATGCGAGTTTTGGGAATAAGCCCTCTTATTATTTTTTTCCCTTCCAATCTTAAAATTCCATTAGCCATCACTAATACATATCCTTGTGTTTGCATGACTTTTATGTGTCATAGACTAGTGAAATGTTTTCTACCAGGAAAAAAAAAAATTTGCTCTCTTTGTGCTCCAAGTAGAAAGAAGTTTAAGAAATATGCAAGTTTTCCTTTTGATTTATGATGGCATTCAACAAAGGATTTTTTAGGAATTGAGCTATCGAACTGCATTTTAATTATTTTTTATGATTTTTCGGTTGTATGATTCTGAAAGCAATGCACTCCTTTTCTCTCGTGCATTTTATCCACTGAATTTTTCCATTCAAAGGTTTTAATGAGGCATCTGCTGGTTAATTTTTAGAAGATTATTAGATTTTGCATCTTGGCAGCTTCAACTAGTTCATGTTTCTTTTTAATTTTATGCTGAGGTTTGAAGTTTTGATGCTCTTCTTTTGATGAAACTTCTTTATAATTTTTTTTTTTTTTTTAAGGAAACCGGGGCAAGGAATCTCTTTTGATTCCTCCTGCTATCTATTCACAAGGATATATATATATATATATATATATATATATAAACTATATGGATAAAGACCATTAAAAAGAATAGAAACTACTGTTAATCAACTATTCCTCTCTAACCATAACTAATAGCTTTAGCTACCGTTTTATCAGATGGCACAGCCCTATAGGTAATTTCTCTAAAACACACAGAAGCAGAACATATAAAATTCATAAGCAGATCGACCATTAGGCTTGTTGTGTGTTTTATGAATGCTTTTCATAATAATAATAAATAATTATTAACTGGGCAGTGTTATATCATGTATAGAAAGCACATTTTTTTTTTTTCGTCTTTTTGTGACCAAAAGCGTTCAAACTTAAGATTATTTTGAGTGTTTGGCAATATCATTTTAATTTATTAGTTTCAACTGGTAGAATATAAGGTTTTTATATGCTACAGTGTAAAGTAAAAAATATATTAAAATGTAAAACTCTCATTTGCTACAGTATTTTGGTTCTAACTCTTAATTGTAATTATATCCCCAAACACACTCTTAACAACCAAAGAGTCACCGAACAACTAGTTAGAGCGTCTCATAGGATCATAAATTAACAAGCAAACTTTAAGAGATGGGACATAGAATTCACACAATTCTTGGCCATTCCTTAAAGCAGTATAGCAAGTTAACAAGGCTCACGTGTTATGTACAGATCAAATTTAAGGATTTCAAACCAACTTGGCTGTCCAACACACAACTTTTTTTTAGTTGTTATTTTAATTATTTTATAAAATACAAAGAAACAAAGAATAACTTAAAACCTATAAATAGATAAATGATTCAGAACGAGATAACATCATGACTCGTAAATGAAACTATACTAAGTGAACTTATCTAGACAATTGCTTATCTTGCTGCAATTTATTCTAAGTGACCTTATGACCAGACAATTACTCAACACTACAATCTACACTAAATAATATCATTCCTCGTCCCGCGAGTTTTATTTCAAGTTTTATTGATTTTTATTGTTTTTATTTTCTATTTTATTTTATGTAATTACTTTAATGCAGACTAGTCTCTCCAGTCCTTAGCTTGTGGGGAAACTTCAAACATGGATATTAAAAAAGTGGAACATATGATATATAATATTATATGTTATAAATACTGACATTGCACATATACTAATCCTTTCTCAAAAGGGCCCATCTTTTTAGTGCATTTCGGATCTAGATGGAGGGGAAAAAAATTGAGTCACCACGCATACTCGGCCAAATGAATATAATTAATAGAGTGTTTGGCAGGTCGGTCCGAACCATCGGTTATAAACAATATAAAACTCTCATATACTATAATAACAAAAAAAAATACTACAGTGTAAAGTTATGATATACTACAGTAAAAATAGTTCTAATTACTCTCTCAAGCACCTTATAACGTAAAAAAATTCCCTTTTCAAGGCTCAGAATTCAGATTCCCGGTAGAGAGCATAGGTAACAAGATAAGATGGCTACAACTCTGGAACTGAACTTCAGTTCTTCCTTTTCAGATTTCATGCTTTCCAAGTTGAGGTGTTTCTTTTCATTATAACTTTCATGGTCCTGTATTATATTGCAAGAGGAGGGAGGGAGGGGGAGAGAGAGAGGGGGGATGTGACATATTTAAAAACAGCTTTGCCTCGAGGAGACAAAAAAAATGATGCACTCAATAGCTTTTCACCATGTATCTTATTAACTCAATTTTAAATGGGATAAACTTTTGGAAGACGTTACGATAGGATGTAGCGTCTAACACAATTTCAACGGTTGGATGAAGAAAATAAACGATCTACGCTGTTAAAATTTTTTAGATGGCTGTTAACCACGTTTTTTATTTCTAGCTTAGATCATCATCATCATTATTATTATTATTATTTAAACTGCATGTTATTTCTAAAACTTTTGAAATCAATGTAATACTCCTTTTAAGCTAGCAGCTTAAAAAGTTGGGTTGTTACAATCCTCCGCTTCTATAAAAATTCCTTTTTCAAAATTTGGTGATTTTATTTTTTCTTCAATTCAACACTAATTCTAAGAAACGTATAATACTAAAGTTAGCTTAGTGCTTGGTCCCATAACTTATTTGATGGCAACAAAATCTTAATTTTGATATCATAATGTAAGGTTCCTTTCAAGCTAGCAGTTTACGAAATCCATCTATATGAACTTTTCGATTATGGAATTTACACGAGTGTCAACCATAATAAATGGCCCAAAAATGGTCAATTTCGTAACTCATCCAAAAGGACCTTTTACTTGGGTTCCGTCCTTCTCCACGAAACCCAAAAAGGAGCCTTCTAGATCCAAATCATCCGATTCATCCACTAATTTGTTCAACAAACCCACACGTTACTTGGGTCCTTACTTGGGTACTAAGCACCTAAACTTTGACTTTAATTGCCACCGATTTCTGCTTTAAGATCTTGTTGAGATACGTAAACTAGACACTCCCTCTCCAGAACCGCATATAAGAATCTCATTTCGTACCACTCAAACAGAAAAACCTAATTAAGAGCTTTACATTGTAGTAATTTTTTTTTATTGTTATTGTAGCATGTGAGAGCTTTATACTGTTATAACTGAGTTTGTGGCAGAAACTGCAGTTCCCACCACTTTACCAAACACCCGATAAAACAAGTTCTATCGGATATATGTTTGAAACTTCCTAATTGAACTATGATGCACTATTTTTTGAAAAGACGAAAGAACTAAAATTTGAAAGCTCTTGACTTGAAAAAATACACCTCAATAAAAATTTGTTTTTTAACCGTAGGTTAGTATCAAAATTGTTTGTTATGTAGTTTTTTTTTATTTTAATACGATTTTAATTAAATCTAACGGTCAAAAAAGCAATATGTTTAACAATCTCAATTCTAATCAAAATTTTTAATTATTACAGTGTAAAACTCTTTATGTTACAATATAAAAAAAAAATTATTGTAAAAATCTCTCGTATGCTCTAATTTATTATTCAAAATTGGTTCTAATTACAGTCGCAAAAGCTTGGCCCTGCGAAAGTATTTCTCAGCACAAGGGGAACAATTATCTTATTAACCTCACAACTTTCGTTGCAGTAATGTGTCAATTCAAGAACAGTATAAAACAGAAACTACACAATAATTGTCGCCCATGATGAGTGGTTATTGTGCTAATGACCAAATTCCAAGAATGTAACGCAATTCGGTTATGCTTCTAAGACGAGGCCATGATAGGACCCAGACAATATATATGGCAGTTTCTTTCATCGTTCAATCGCTTTAAAACGACGGGAATATACTTGGGAGTTTTACAAATTAGTGAGCTTTTTAAGTTGTAGATTGAAATAGGTGGTATGAAAAAAAAAAATTTAAATATCACAAATTATTTATTTTTTTCTAATTTTATTCTTATATTGATTCTTGTAAGTGGCATATAATGTAAAATTATTTTTATAAGTGACAAAAATTAATCTCCTGTTTAATAAGATATTATCATTCATAAATATCTCACTATCCTTCAACACAGTCTTTTTCCAAAGAAACATGTCCAGTGATAATAGTCCATGTTGTGTTTGGTTTACGGGCTTGGACCTAGTTGGTGCTATTTGAATTTGACAACCCGCCTGCTTGGGAGAGTGGTCATGACATAATTATAATTTTAAAATTTAAATATGACTCTAATTTACAATATTTTAATGTGGTAGAGAATGATTTTATTAATGGTTAATTTCACTTATGTCTTTAAAGTTTACCTTTAGTCTCAAACTTCCAGTTTAGTACCTAATGTTTAAAAACTTTTATTTTAGTTTTTAATCTTTTACTTTATTTCAGTTTTGGTCCTCCATTAATTAGCTGTTAAATATTAACAGAATATTCCTTAAGTGTCTAATTTGATCCTTAATCTATTACTTTGTTTCACCTTTAATCTCTAATATATTTTTTTGTTTCACTTTTAATCCCTCCATTAACAATGTATTCTTAAGCATAAAAAAAAAAAAAAAAAAGTAGTAGCAAGCATAGCCTAGTGGTAGAACCATACCCGACTCCATCACAATGCAAAGAATTCAAATCTTCCATCCTCAATTTAACAAAAAAAACTAAAAAAAAACTAAATTGAGAAACTAAATACAACGTTTTGGATTCATGTAACTAAAATAAAAAACAATATATCATATTATTTTTTAGATGAGCTTTTTTAAAAAAAAAAAAAAGGTAAAGACAAATACTAATATACTAGTATTAAAAATTCAACTTATTTTTTTAAAATAAAATTTATTTCACTAACCATCCAATAATTTTTTTAATACATAAATCAAAATCATTATATTTATTTTTTACTATAGATTTTTCAAATTTTAGTTCCTAATAACTGTTGGAAATAAAGAGGAACTTAAAGTAAACAAAGTAATAGTTAGGGATGAAAAAAGGACATTTTAAAAGTCTTCCATTAAATATTTAATGTCTAACTAACAGAGAGAACGAAAAATGAACAATATAAAAGATTAGCAACCAAAATAGGACTTTTCAAACGTTAGGAAATAAATTAAGACAAAGGGTAAACTTCACAGACCATTTGTTAAATTAACCCTATTATTAAAATAAATGTGCGTCTATTGACACCCCTTATTCTAGTTTTTACGCATCCTTATTTATTAAGATTTATTTATTACTCTGTTACCTATTAATAAAATTATTCTTAACTAGGAAAAAAGCGTTTTAAAAATTACTCATTACACACCTTATCTTAATATATATATATATATATATATATATATTCCTTTATAAAAAATTAATGCATTATTTTTTTCCAAAATAATAGAGACGGAAAACAACATGAAAGAGTCTCCCATTAAAAAATATATGTGGTTTATTTCTTTTTCAAAATTCTTAATTTATTATAGTTTTATATATACTAATTATAATTATATATCTCATTGCAAATTGCTTGATTCATAAATAATTACTGTGACATCCGTTATTTTTTTAACGGGTATTATGATAATTAAATCAATTATTAGTGTATCAATTAAAATCTATTTTATGTTATTTATTTCTACTTATTTTTAAATTTTTTAAATTTTTCTATACCTATTAATATATTTACCTAAATGTCCTTGGAACTGCAAATTATTTACAAAAATACTATTTTGGCATTTTGTGTCTAAAGTCTTCGAAGAGACTCGTTTGTCCTATCCTTTTTCTTTTCTTTCCTTATCTCCACCAACACTCTCTCTTCCTCTCTTTCTTTCTTCCTTCTCTTTCTCTTGCTTTTCTTCTTCTTCTTCTTTACATCCACGATGAAGCAAAACCAGGGAGATCAAAAAGGAAAATTCAGGCGACCCTTTCACAAAAACCATAGATAATCATTCACAAACTGAAGATTGAAGAGGCTTAAACATTTTCAAGATTAAAATTACGAATTTAAGTAAGCTTTTGAGGTTAGAATTTTAAAGCTTTTAATCTTGGTTCTAAGTTGAATTTTGATGTGAAAATTGTGATTTGAGTATGAAAATTCAAAGAAGTTTGTTTATCTACATATTGTTATGTTTTCAAAGTGTTTTAAACGAGTTTTATGCATTAAAAACTTATTTGGAGTAGAAATTTTGCTTTAAAACACGATCTGTCTACTTTGGGACGAGCTGGGTAAAACCCAGTTCTGGTGGGACGCGGTCGACCACACTATATTAGTCGACCGCATATAGTACAATGCAGTTGACCACACTGAGCAAAATGGGTAGGCTAAGACAACCGATAGGTTCAGTAGGCCAAACTGGAAAGTTCGATAAGCTGAACTGTTGAGTTTGGCAGGCCAATGGCTGAACAATACTGGCGGGCTAAACTTTGAGACCAGTAGGGCGACAAAAGGTCCAAAAATAGTAGTTTTGTTTGAAAGGCCAAAAATAGTGATCAATAGGCCGATCGGGTAGTTCAAACTCACTAGTTTTTTACAGTTTTGTGTTACAAATGTTCCATGGATTTCATGTAAATGATTATGGTACACTAATAAGAACAAATGGTAAATCGGTATGATTATAGATTAGTAATTTAGTTAAAGTTTGGTAATTTTATTCGTCGTGGGATGATAGAGTACTTGGAGCTTACCTTGCGAGCTTGGTATTATGAGCTGGAAGTTATCAGCATGATATTTACTAAGTGTAGGGAATCTATTACTCATCTTTTATGAGGTTTTTATGGAATTAAAATTGGTTGTTTTATTGCAAGATATATATGTATGTTGAACTGCTATTATATGAATATCACATATGAGATAATGATATGAACTCGTCATGTATTGTACTGCGAGAAAAATATTGATTTGACATATGTTGTTGAAAATTGAGAAGCATGGTTATGAATATTAACTCTATAAATAATGAATGCTTATGGAGGAATGGTGAGACATGAAGAGGGCGGCGGTTACGTCTCTAGGCATGCATACCCTAAAAGGTAAAATAGAGAGGCGACGATAACGTTTTCTTAGGTCGAAAGTCCCATAACGTACTATACATAAATAGATTTGGTGAGAATTTAGGGCTTGATGTCCCCTCATCAAAACACCCTTTGAATGATTATAGGGTGGTCAAGCGTGCCCATTTGGGTTTCGTTGAGCTGAGTGATATGATATTCTAATTACACAGTAGATATAGATTAGCATAATTGAATCCTAAATTAATGTATATATATGTATGAAACTTGGTAACAATGAACATAAGACATCCACCGAAATTGAATATGATAATGTTGATGAATAATGATTATGAACTAACCATACATATTTTAATATGGCAATGATAAAAACCTAAAGGTGAGTAATATTTTTTCTACTGAGCATGTTATCGCTCATTCTCCTATACATCTTTTCAAGACTCACCAAGTGTGAGGTGCCTACGAAAAAACAGTGAAGGTAGCTATCTAGCTGTATTACGTTGGAATTGTTTCATTTGTTAAAGATTGTTTTTCATGATAATGTAAGAAATTGTGTGTTACTTTCTGTGACTGTATTAAGATGTGTTGAGGGTTGGAATGATGATGATTACAATTTTTTATTATTAAATTTAAGATGTTACATTAAACTGTGGTTTAATTGTTGTTTATATTTTTATTTTGATTTGACAGTTTTCATTCAAAGACCCCAGGCAAATTTCTTTTTATGTTTTATTTTTATTTTCTGATATTTATTTTATTTATTAAAAACTGTTAATCTCTACTTAGGAGAGTTACAATTACATTTTTGTATGCTCTAGTAAAGGTACCACACTTTTGTTTGATATAAAGAACAAAATTAAAAAAAAAAAAAGAAAACTAAGTTTCCCTTCTTGTCTTTAAGTAAAGGAAATACAATTTTTTAGATTCATATATAACTCTTACAATTTACTACCGATTATTGTTTCCTCGACTTCAAAGTTTGTTTTAATAAAAACGAAAAAAAAATTATATTACAAAAAAACTATATATTGTTGAGTATATAAATTGAAAAAGAAAAATGTTTAGAAAAAAATTGTAAGTTTATTTGGTAGGTGGGTGGGTGGAAAAAAGAAAACCAACAATACTTTAGTATAAGGATTTTTTTAGTATTTTGATAGGAGTGTAAGAAGTAGAGTGAGGGGTGGTGAAGAAAAGGTGTGTGAAGAGTAGAATAGGGGGTATTAATAAAAACACACTCAAAATAATTACTATGTAATTATATGCATTCTACTACATGTGAAATCATTATAATAATTATTCTATAATTATAATTGCTTTTGAAATATTTTGAAAGTTGTATTAAATTTCAATTTCCTCACAATAATTATCCATGTAGTGCAATTTTTTTGAAGAGAAAAACGAGATGTGATTCAAACATTAAAAATTGGGTCCAAACCAATGATTTTAAGATTTAAAAATGCTAAAATTTTACCATTTTAACTTACATGCAAAATGCAATAGTAAAAAAGAAAACTAGAGTCCGACTTTATTACTTTTTTTTTTTTCAAAATTTACATTTTATCTACTTATCCTATTTGATCAGCATTTAAATAGCTTTGTTCAGATTTTATATTTTAAATGAAAAAGGTTTGAATCGGCTAAATGCCATCCTCCAAGCCAAATAGAGCTTAAGTTTCACATTCCTTTCAATACTCTATCGATAGAACACATTGTTTGACGGTCAAATTTTTATTAGATTCTATTAAATTATTGTACTTTATTTCATCTGTATAATTATGATTTGATTTAAAGCCTCTATCTATACTTGAAATTGATGTCAAGGTTAGAAGCTACTTCTTGCTAGTAGTTTTTTTTTTTTTTTTTCTTCATACTTTACCATAAAAACTCTTCAATAAACAAGTAATTGAGCTTTCGTATTTCTTGTTACAACTCAATTTCACAAGTCAAAATAAACTTTCCGCATGATAATCATAGATGCTAGAAGGCTTAAGTCCATTTTTAGCTCCTGTAGAGAGCAATGCTTTAGTATTCCAACAATCAGGAGTGCCAACCTAGTAGCAACTTCAGACAATAGGAGAAGTTGAAGTCAAGGAGTGATGATTTGAGGCTACTAGTAAGACCATAAGGTCATGGTGAGCAATCACTAGTAAATAATGACCAAATTATAGCCTATTTGAAACGTAGTTAAAACTATATTTTATAATTTTTATTAATTTTTGGTTCAAATTTTATGGGACAAACGTTGAAGTAATTTTGATTAGAAGCGCAAAAAATAGTTTCAACTTTGTTCCTACACATACTTTTGGACTGTTAACTTTCATAGTAGACCATATCAACAAGTCGCAAATGAATCATAGCTATATTGGTCATCGACGCCTAGTCTCCTAGCCATTCTAATCGCTAGCAACCGGTTTCATAGGAATCGTCAGCGAGCAATTCAAACTTAATAAGTTGATTGATTCAGCTTCGAGTAACTTCCATCTTCTTCTCACACTCTCCAGAGACGCTAAAGCCCGGGTTGGCAACGCCATTGCAAAAGCCAAAAGCACCAATTTCGAAAATGGAGGTCAACATTGCGTATGGTGAAAAAACCAAAAAGTGATTGTAGGGAATTTTTGAGGTTCCCACAGGAGAAGCCCGAAGTTGGTGAGAGGCCACTTTTTTTTTTTTTTTAAATAAAATTTTTTGAACACCCATTTTGTCTTCCTAATATGGTCTCTGGTTTTGACATTCTCCTATTTCTTTTTTTTTTTTTTTCATTTTTTATGTGTCTTGTAGTTATCATAATTTAGCATACAATTTTTGGTTGGATCCCCTTTTTGTTATTTCTTTTTTTTTTTTTAATTATTCCTAGAATTAAAAAAATACTAATATTATAGTGAAAAAATAATGAACAAACTATATTTTCTAAAATTAAATTAAGAATACATATTATAAAATATATATATGTATATATTTAAAATTATTTGTCATGTCTAATTTGATCATTTGAAACCCACACAGTAATTGAGCCTTATTAGTTGATCGAACACTATCATACAACTTTTAGAACTAATAACACTTTTAAAATTGCAGTTTTCCAAACATTTAGCTGCTTTATGGACAACTGCTTTTCTTCCAAAACAGTTGGGAGCAACTTTTAGAAAAGCTACAGTAATACCAAACTAGCCCTAAGAGCAATATTTACTTTGCAGCAAAAAAAAAAAAAAGAAAGCAAAGAGTGATTCTTTTTTCCTTTAAATAATATGTTTACTTATAAAATCAGTGATGAGAATTTTATGGGCTCCACATAATATAGGTACTGAAGAAATAAAATAGCAATCCTTACATACCTTTTAGTATTGATTCCTTATAAAAGAGAATAAATATTATGTTTACTCTAAATTCAAATTTTATTAACTACCAACTATTAGTTATCTAAAAAAGATATTTTAGTAATTAAATTAAATAAGATCCTTATTCTTAAGTAAGTAAATACTAGAAAAAGAATGAGATTGTTTATCATTATACAATGAAATAATTAGTAAATATTAGAAAGAGAATGATGATGCTCACTCCCATTACTTTGCTTTCTCTTTTCAATATCATTATTTTTTTCCTTTACATTCTTTTACGGTTTGATAAATATGTTTAAGTGTAGCTACCAACTTGGTCATGGTTGTGCATGGAAAGGAAAAATAAAATATTAGTTAATCCCTCAAGGCAAAAGTAATTATGTTGCAAATTGTTACATTAAGATACATAGAATTTTATTATTAATAAAACTAAATTTGTATTAAAACTTTACTTATGACACAATTATGTTACTTCAAAAATCTAATAATTATTTCCTCCCTACTAAAATCAATCTCTTTAGTTCGTCACTGCCTATTCATAATTATGAAATATTCCATGCATCAGAGTAAGCCTCACGTTTTTTTTTTTTTTTTTTGATGAAAAAAGAGTATCAGTGTTCCATCCCATCCTCATCCATTTAGCTATAGCGGTAATCGTGGGGCAATTGAAAGAGCAGTCAAGACCTTCTGCAAGGTTCTCTGAATCGTCGACACAAGGCTACTCTTGCTTGCACTCACCATCCCAATGCATCAACAAACAAAGTTGAAACGGAGACTTTAATGAAGGTTACATGACTCAAACTTGAATGGACGAAACAAAGATGCTTAGCAAAGACATCCTAACTACTACACCAGGACCTTTGGATGGTGCCTCACGTGTATTTAACATATCCACGCTAGTAGATAAGAATAGCTGGAAAGTTTCAATACTCCTCCAACTAGACAACTTTTACTCTATCAAAATTAATTAATTTTTTTTTTTAAAAAAAAGGTAGACAACTTTTCTCTTGATAGATTTAGCTCGTTAGTAGCTTAGCACCATTTATCCCGTCCAGCGCATTAGAAAGCAGTTCAATTCCCATTTTCTTTTCAATATTTCTAGCTCCGTGACAACTTGCTAATTGAATAACCCCATTTGACCATCCAATACACATCCAAAATAGAAGGATAAGTTGCCATTGCCATCCAATTTTCTGAGAAGCATTTTTTTAAGATGTGTCATGTAGTTCAATTTTATTTGTCGGATAACTAGAGTGGGGTGTTTAACAAGTTAGTTAGAACCAATTAGTTTTAATCAACTACAATGTAAAGTTCTTATCAGTTATAGTAAAAAGTAAAAAAGTATTATAGTGTAAAGCTCTTATATGCTAAAATTTTTAAACCAAAATTTTTAATTTTGACCAGTTTATCAAACACCCAATAAATAAACTAAACGGTTTAAGCCATTGAAATTTGTTCACTTTTAATTGTGTGATAACTGTCAACTTTTTCTTCTTTTTTTTTCAAGCCTTAGATCATTTCTTTTCATTATCTTGCGGCTAAAATTTAGGCCACCTGATAATGTACATTAACTTAAAAAAAAATCCATTCACAATCATTTTTACACATATCATACTACCCACTTTTGGCAGCATGCCATTCTGGACAGCCACAACGGTGAATGATTGTTGGGTCCTCTTTTGCATGATTTGGTGGTAATCCAAGCATGTCTATTATCACAAAGTAAAATTCTTGGGCACCACAGTTAGTAAAATGATCTTTCTTTTTACCCTGATCTTTAAATTTTAGAAAATCTATAATTCAATGCAAGGGTGTTTTACATTATGAGTCCCTTTCATTGGCAAGTCTTGTTATTTTTTCTTTTTCCTCTAAAACCCTTTAATTAGTGGGCAAGTTTGATAAAAGATGGGATGGCAGACAACTTTTGCATTGAGCAATAAAAGTTACCTAAAGTGATTTTGCCTCCACTTCTCTCAGGATCTAAAATGGTGAATCAGCTTTTTCAAGAAATGGGTAAAAGTTTTTTGCTTCGAACCTAGGTAAGATTTTCAAAGCTCAGGTATGAAAACGAAGACCTTCTTCAGCACACAACCTGATATTGGCAATAGAAGTAAATTTCCTTAAAATAGCACAAGACTTCCAATTTGTCCAGTACCAGAAATGCTTCCATCTGTTTTTAGGGGTTTTTTTTGGCTGTCTTTCTTCATTATCATGTTCTATCGTCTATGGCTCAATGCTTTTTTGTTATTATAATTTAAAAAAAAAACAATAAAAAAATTTAAGGGATGAGGCCTTATTTAATTGTTGAAATTTACAGTGTTTTTAGTTTCTACCAAAATATTAAAAGGATGTTTAGTAAAATCAGTTTTAATTAAAACTTTTAGTTACGACAATATAAAACTCTCACATGTCACAATAATAAAAAAAAAATTCACTACAATATAAGACGCTTAAATGTTATAGTTTTTAATTCAAAAGTTTCAGTTTTAATCATTCTTAACAAATACCCTATAATAGTTGTTACAGCATATAGCTTTCACATACAACAATAAATAAATAAATAAAGCTACAGTAATAAAGCTCTTAAGAGTTCGTTTAATTTATAGATTTGAATAGAAAATTTAAATAAAAATTTAATTTTTTTTTTAAAAATACTGTAATAAAATAATTTAAGTTGTGGTTAAAACTACGAACCAAACTGCATTAAATGTTTCCATGGCTTTATCCAAAGACAACAGTATTCCCAACCACCCAATTAGACCGCACATGCGTCCTGAAAAAAGTGGGATGTAATGGGACGTACTATAACCTTAATTGTTGAAATTTGCCAGAATGTTTTTTTCAAATCAAGGAGAAGCCACAGAAACCTTCTCCAAAGTCCTTTGTGATAGTCCACAAGTTGGCCGACCGTACTAACCTTCTAAGAAAAAAGCAACCGGAGCATCATTCTATAAATAAATATCCACAAGAAAGAAAGTGATTTATGAAGATTTTTTTTAAGTTTCCACGGAGACACATGAAATTTACAACACCTGAACATCACCGCATCATTGTGCTTAAAGAATTTCATAAAAGACTTCCAAACCCAAAATATTGATTAAATAAAGAAAATTCAACCCATAGGAATACAAAACCCTCTTAACTCTTGTTGCATCTCCACTACAGTCTACAGCCAAGTTAGTTCAAGAAGGTCACACAAAACAAACAATTCTCCCAGCCAAATGCATACAAAGCAAAACATGATGGAAAGCCATTAACCCAATTCTCCCCAAAATCAATCATCTCCAAATTCAAGCTCTAATTTAAGCAAAAAAAAAAAAAAAAAAGGTAAATTTAGATAAAACTCAAAAAAAAAAAAAAACTTATTTTTTCTAGTCTACACAACATAACCAAGAACACTACCGTCAAAACTCACCTAAATTATTTTCTTAATATCAAAACAAATAATTGCACTACTCCTCCATTACAAAGAACAGACTAACTAGCCCTAGCTAAAAAAAAATGGGAAAGAAAATTGTTAAAGAAAAAGACTACCACTCACCAAAGACCCCTACACATTATCCAGACTCCAGAGGGCGTTTCACCCCCGTCCCCATCATCTGCTTCGACCTCCTCATCTCCAAAATCTTTCGGTGCGAATTCGAATGCAACTCGCTCGAGAAAGTTGGGCTGCTCGCTGGACGATACTCCGGCACAAGCCTCCCGGACTTGTACCTTACACCACAAGCATTACACAGCGTTTTAGGCCCGCAAGGCCCCGCCCGCCATTGCGGGGTCTTCTCCGCCCCGCAATGCTGGCACTTCCTACCAATTATCGTCGTCACCATCGTCCTCGCCGTCGTCTTCTCCACTTTGCCATAGCCATTTCCACTACTTTTGTTGTTGTTAGCTTGGCTCCAACATAGTTGCCTGCCAGTAATGTCTCCGCGGCGGTGCTTGCAGCGTCGCTTGCTCCGTGCCCGGCGAGGCGCTTCAAGGCTGCTGAAGCAGCTCGTGAGAGTAGTAATGCTGCTGCTGTTGCTGCTATTGCTATTGCTGTTACTATTACAATTGCTGTTGCTGCTAATGGCGCTGCCGCCACTGCCACTGCCTCCGTCGAGCACTGACACCGGGCTGTGGTGCTTTGGGACGGTTGCGCTCGGGTGGTCGGAGAGGATGCCCACGAAAGATTCCACCGCCGGGAATGCGTCCTTGTTGGATATCCACTCCAGCTCTTCCTCTACCGCTACCTGTTGAAAAAAAAAAAGAAAGTGAGTTGACTCAGTAACTCGGTCTGGAAGCGCCGCGTTTGACGAGTTGAATCGGTAGATTAAAGTGGACAAAATGGCGATATTGACCCTGCATTTTGACAGGGATATTGGGATGTTTATGTGGATTATGCTGTCTTTTTAAATAAACTTTAGTAAAGCGGATTTATTTATTTTGAATGTTCTTCAAATAAATTGGTGACATTTAATAATTTTCACCTTTGTGAACAACAGCTCACACCCACCAAAAAAGAAAACGTCACAACCTGCTAGTGGGCAATAATTCTTTGTATATTAAAGGGGGTCCAATAATTAAGACGTCTAATTCCGGTTTTGTCCTTTAGCTTTTCCCCGAGCATTCACGGGGTCTCCGGGGACAAAACCGTCTTTGTGATGACAGATGTTTTTGCGTTTCCCGTCATCGCAATCAATCAGAAGCCGCCCAATCGTCATTTAATATCGTGTCCCCCACCTCCGAAAACTCGCCCGAGTCGACTCGGGCAGAATATTCCTTCTAAAACCCAACCGAGTCAACTCGTTTCCGACACTTAAAAAATGAACCCTGCGAAGACTCGGGCGAGTCACCACCACCAACAAAACTCGGCGCCTCTCCATAAAGAAAAGGAAGTAAACACAAAGAACGCAAGGACTTACATGGAAGGACCGTACGGAATCGCCGCCCGGGCCCAGAAGCCCACTGGGCTTGAGCGAGGAAGCAATTGGGGCTCCTCTCTTTGGTTTGTCGTCTTCTTCCTCGTCTATGTCCGACGAGAAGTTCAACAGCTCGTCCACAAAACATGGTTCCGAATCCAGGGACTCCATTCTCGGAATAGAGAAAGGCGTCGAGAGAGAAGGAGGGGGGTTTGGGTTTTTTTTTAAGAGAGAGAAATGGGCTTTTTTTAGAGAGAGAAAGAGAAAGTAAAAGAGGAGTTTGGCTATATTATCCCTGGCTTCGCTCCGCCTTTGGTTTTGGGGTGGGAATGGAACGAGGGGACGGAGATTTTTTGCTTTTTTTTTCCCTCTTTTTAAGTTGTGCTTGTTGTTTTTACTTATTTTAGTTTTAACTCCCTCTCCTTTCGGTAACCCATAGTGGAAAAAGTTCGCTGTAATTATGGACCATGATTCTTCTCCTACACCTTACATCAGCAGCGCCCATTCATTGCGCGAAGGTCAAACTTTGGACTCGTAAAAGTCAAACATATCCCACTAACTATTATGATTCCTTTTCTTGACATGGCACGCAAAGGTGTTGGGTATGATTCATGCTCCTAATTTATCTTTTTTATCAGCCAAAACGTTGATTTTTTTTTAATTGGCCTCATATGTGATCGATATTATCTGCAAATAATAATCATATATAAGTGTGGGAGGCAATTTGAGACTCAAACAACAAAGAAAATATGCCAACAAGATAAAAAGCGTTTCAAACAAATAAAAGTCAAGGTGTGGGAAAGCACGCCGGTAGATTAAAAACTAAGAGGATATATCAGAATGAAACCAAGGGCAGAACCAAAATTTAAAAAGAAACGCGGGGTTAGAACTGATAAAACTGATAAAAAGGAGGCTAATTTATATTATGAGGATATGTGCAAATAGCCTAGATATCCAAGAAAAGGAAGATAATAATAAACGATGTATGTTATGTTATTTAAACATTTGTAAACACCCAAATAAGGGTAAAATCTAATGATTTGGAACACTTTTATTGACTTAAGAATAAATAAGAATTTTTTTGCGGTTTTTTTAAGTCCAATTAAGTAAAATATTTTATTGTTTGTCATTTAGGAGAATTTTAACACAAATAATAAGACATATGGTAAGCGAAACAAACTGTTTTGATAACCATATGTTCCTTTGTTGTGGGGGAATAATATTAATATTCACGGGAATACGTGATTTTAGAGAGTTTAAAATTTATTTAATTAAATGAAATTTTCAATTATCTGCATCTTAACTCAATAAAGCATATATATATATATATCCTGCTTAATAATTAAAAGTTATTTTCATTGAGAAAAAATTTGGATTTGTGATTCCAAGTAAGATCCGTTATCCTTATTATCAGATAGAAAGGATTGTTGTACACAATCTAATTCTATGTAATTGCTCTATAGATTCTATATTTATCTAATAAAAAACAAATCATGTAACAAGGGGATTCTTACTCTCTTTAAACACTGATAGTTTACATTCTCAGATCATCGCACATAATTTAATTCAATTTTATCGCGAATCATTCATTAGATTGAATTTGTATTATTTCTTATAAAGAGACAAGTAATTCATGTTTAGTAATTCTTAAATCAATGAAAGTGAAAGATAACTAACAAGTATCATTATTGGAAGACGATAATTTATAAGCTTTACATAGTATAGCAGCTCATATGGTTCAACTGAGGAAAAAGAAAAACAAAAATTTCCAAAAAAATATATGTGATGCTTCTCTTGTTTCCACTTATCGTTAAGTTCTAACCAAAACTTTAAGTTGTTATATAATAAAATTCTCACATACTATAATGATTAAAAAAAATGAGCTATAATATAAAGCTCTCACATGTTATAGTTTTCAGTTTAAAAATTTTAATTCTAACAACACTTCTCAAACACCTTATAATAATTTCCTATTGATGTGATGTTTCAAAAAATCAATTTTAACCAAAACTGTTAGTTACGACTGTATAAAGCTCTCACGTGTTAAAATAATTAAAAAAATAAGTTATAATATAAAACTCTCATATATGTTCTAATTTTTAGTTTAAAAAATTTAGTTTTAGTTCGAGGCCATACTTCTTAGATATCCTTTGGAAGTTTGAAACTATTATTGGGGCATAAGTGTAACTATGGGAAACCAAGAAGGGCAATAGGGGGATACAAATGCTTTTGACGGGGAAGATAAGGTAGGGGACGGGCCGCTTACCCAAACGGACGGCCCGGTCTCAAGTGTACGATCATAACAATGCTATTACTTGCACACATCATCCAACCATTGGAAATACGCCACGTCAAACTATAGTCAAGTTTACTTTTCATTTCTTTATTTTTTTATTAAAATTTTCTTTTAAAAAATCTTTGGCCCAGCCCCGACAGCGCACGTGGCGGCGACGATTGTGCATAGCTCGTTCATTGTCTTCCAGTCTAACAGAGGCTTAAAAAACTGTGTGGGGCCCATTTGGACGGCCCATTTTGCATGTGAGGTGGGGCCCAAGTCCCCACGTTCCTTTTCCTCAGTTGCTGCAGTAGGTGAGTTAGATACAATACGAATTAAGGGAGGAAAAAGAAAAAACATGCTTTTCCCAAAAAAAAAAAAAAAAAGAATAAGCAGTGTAAACGACAAAAGAAGGACGTGATGTTCACCTGCTCTGTGCGCGCGCGCACGCTACATTATTAAATCATATTTCTGTTGTTTTGCTTTTTGAATTTTTGCGTGGTATTGTCCACTTCGTATTTTCTTTTTCATGTTATGTGTTTATGTTAGCTCCCTCCACCACATGGCATAAGATTCGCTCGGAAGTGTATAAAAATTTTGATTTAAATTAATTTTTTTAATAGATGTTTAGAAGGATGGTAGAAACCACTTTTAGTATAACATGTGAGAGTTTTAAACTATAGCAATTTTTTTTATTGTTTCTGTAGCATGTGAGAACTTTTTACTGTTTATAACTGAGTTTATGGAGGAAACTGAGTGGTGAAAACTGAGTGGTGGGAATCACTGCCAAACACTTTTTTAGTGTTGTTTTTATGAATTTTAAATTGTTATACTGTTTTCATTTTAAATATTTGGTTCAAATCTATATTGCAAAACGACCTTTAAGATATAATACAACAGTAAATTATAGGTATAACAATTTTAAACCCCACTCCATCATGATATTACAATAACCTTCAAATTCACACAGACACAGGCGCGCACGCACACATAATATATAACTTTGGATATGACATTGTTTTTAATATTTCTTTCTTTCTTTGAAGTTGATTGTGTAATTTTTTTTAGATTCGACTTGATAGTCCTTGGTATAATAAACTTCAATTTTTAGCGCCTGTTTGAAACTTTTTATATAAATAAAAGAATCGCCATACTATTTTATGTCATTATTATTTCATTTATTGTTATTATTATTTTTTTGAATTTGAACGGGAAGATCTAAATATTTTTATGCCTTATGGCAAAGTCAGGAATAAAATCACGTCCAAAAGAGCTCTTGTTGAGAGGTGGGCAGCCAGGACTAACATAATTTGTGAAAATTCTACATTTCAAAGCAAAACTCTAGTAAAATAAAAAGGCTTCCATTAACTCAAGTAAAAGAGTCGTCGCCCGCCACTAAGCTGCCGGTGAAATGCCCAAGTTCATGAATTACAATGTCAAAAACTACAATGGCATCTTAAGAAAGAAAGAGAGGAAAAAAAAAAAAAAAAAAGAAGAAGAAGAAGAAGAGAAAAAGAAGGCCACCATGAAGCCAACATTAAAATCCCAACGGTAAGAGATGAAACCCTTGGCGATAGTTGTGCCTGAACTTAAAAAAATGCAGAACTAAACGCTACTGAACTGCAAATGGTCCTCACTTTATTTGTTGATGTTTTAATGGTTGGATCGACGGATGGATGGAATGATTTATCTGGGACAACTTCAAAGATGGAGGACCTTTTTTGGGACATTTTAAAAGCTAGGGGAGGACTAAAAATCAGATATATAAGTTGTTTAATAAAATGATTTAAACTCAAAAAATAGATTCATACATTGTAATATGCGAGAGCTTTACACTGTAACTTGTTTTTATTTTACACTATAACATGCGAGAGCTTTACACTATAAATGATTCAAACTCATGAGTCTAAACTCATCTCCCAAATACAAGGTAAAGTAAATATTCTACCCTTATTGACACCTCACTCATTTTGTACAAGAATATAATGATAAAATAAATTAATTACACCTCACTCATTTTGTACATTATTCTTGACAAAATAAATTTATATAGACAATCTTCATTTCTTTTCTTTTCTGCTTTTTTTTTTCCTTTCTATTCGAGACAATGTGAAAGAGAAACTAGTTCTTTCCTTTTTTATTTTCTCCTTGTTATTTTGTTATTTTCCTTATTTTTTTTTTATTTTTACCTAGAGGTTAAATTTTTGTGTGAGCAAAGAAATTCACATTAGGGGCATCCTACTTTAAAATTTCTCCACCATTGTTGCAATCGACAGTCGTGTGACGACTTTGTGTTCATCGCAAGCTTCTAAAATCAACGATTTTGTGCTCATCATGGCTCCCAGGACAAATGCTTGAAGATTCCAAAGAGACAAAGTCGATCGTGATGTTTTGACATGACGAAGCTCCATTGCTAGTGATGCAACGACATTCGATGACGACGATGATCGTACATTCGCAAAGATCATATATGAAGAGAGAGAGAGAGAGAGAGAGAGAGATGGAGACATATTTCGCCTTGCAATGAAGTTGCCGTCGTTACCTCGTCGCAGACTTGTTGCCTTGCGGGAAATTCTCTGGCACTGTCTAGAGTCCTTAGACGATCATGCATTTTCAGAAGGTGACATTAATTGGCTACTAGGGTTTCTGATTTGGCTATTTTGGTCATTAATTTATTTAGTGAATATGAATATAATGTAAAATGGCCTATTTATGAAAGCTTCTTTAATTTTTTAAAAAGATTACAATATGTATCCAAATTATTGTTATGAAATTAAAATTTAACACAATATTTAAAATATCTTAAAAATATCTTTAATAATATAGCAATTATTTTAATGATATTACATATTGTACTATATAATTACATATAAATAATTTTAATGATATCATTATGAGACATTTATAGAAATTTTACAAATTAGAGTCATATTTCTATTCAATAAACGTAATTGGGTCAATTGTCTCGTTAATACTTATTTTTATTTTTATTAATATGGCCTATTTCTCTTGTCGTCTGTAAATTAAAACACGTGGTTGGCTTGACCCTTTTATGGCCTAGCAGGATATTAAAGCCTAGTTGGGCCGTGTGTCTCCTCTATTAGCCATGTCTACCTCCTCACGTGGTTCAGTCCTAGGCCCATATTTATAGCACCAAGAGTACTTGATGGTGAACCCATTAGGCACTATAACTATAACCATATTCCGAAGCAAAAAATAATTCTGAAAACCATTGCATTAGTGCTTGCTTTTATTTTTGTAAAAGCTTTTAAAAGAATTTTTAGTGTAAATTTTATGCAAATGTATGTGCTCTACATAGATTGTGATACTATGAAATTATCAGTTTCTTTGAATTAGGCTGTATTTTATCGTCTTAGATATTAAGAGAGGATTTGAGAATGTAGTTGGAACTTTACACTGTTACATACTTTTGCTTTATACTGTAGAATATGAAAACTTTACACTGTAACAATTAAAACTTATTCCCAAACACTCTCTAAATCAACCTCTGTATAAATGTAACACAATAAAATAATACAATTGAGCTTCTGCTTCTCATAAACCTTTCTTCTTTGCTCTCTCAATTAGTAGAACTGCATAGACTTGTAATTTGCAAAAACGAAAACAATAAACATTTTAAAGAAAAATGTCACAACCATACCTAATGGGTGCTAAATTGGTAGACATACAATCTATAAAGTGGCTTACAATTGAGCAAAATTTAACATGAACTTAACTTTCATAAAACTCTTTAAACTTTATTTTACATATAAAGAGTCTTGAAAATTTAGGATTTCGCAGAAATTTCAAACATCTAAGAAAAATTTTCAGCAATTTGATGATTCAGCATTATCAATTGTGGATCACTATTGGTCCTTGAGCTCTTTTATAGTCATCCTTGAAGCTATTTCCATCAAAATTCTCTTAGCAATTTTATGTATTAATAACAATTCCTCTCAAAGCTTAACTAATCACATATATTTGATCTCTTGTCCTAAATATTTAATTTGAAGGGATTCAAAGTTCAAAATGTAATAGGCACCGTGAAGTTAGAATTGTGACTGTAATAGGAAACGTTGTTCAAGTTAAAATGATGTTCAATGTAATGGGAAAATGATGTTCTTTAGCAAGTAAAAATCTAGGGAAGGGAAAGTGTTTGGGCCTGTCACCAAACACTGTAACTTATACCTTGAAATATGGCCCTTCTACATAGTCTTAATGCACGTGGAAATTAAACTATTTCACTAACAATATGTTGCCGAGCCAATAGAATGATTTAAAATTTGATAATTTTTCATAAATGTCATCTTTTAAAACTCTTTTTATAAATGTCATGTACATAACTTAAACATAAAATATAAGTGATAGCTTGACGTGAATAAACAAGCTTTTTTAAAAGTGTAACATAACATATAATTTTTTTTGTTAAAAAATTACCGTAGTTTTGTTAGTTTGATGCTATGTTTGATTAATAAAAACTCATTAAGGGGCTTGACTTCAACAATTTTATCCCCAACGAAATTCTCAAAAGACTTTAAAAAGACTATATTAATAAGAGTTAATTACAAAACTATACCTTTTAGTTTTCATTATTTCTCAATTGGTCTTTCTATTTTTGAAAACACAAAAATATCATTTGAATTAGAATAACTTTTTTCAATTTCATCACTCATAGGCTTTTTCGACTGAAAAAACATGAAGATAAGATAAAAACAACATTTAGTTAAACCTAATTTATTTATGAAATATATGTTTTTTCTTAAAAAAAAAATTTAAAAATTATTTTAAAATTTAAAAAGTCATAAAACTTGAGATATTTTTTTTAAATTTGATGTTTTATTTTAGATTTTTTTATGTT
>CAMOHE010046959.1:0-19419 GCA_946598075.1 Artocarpus hirsutus
TAGCATAACAAACTGTGTTCTTCCGCCCTCCGAGACATGCCCTAACACAACGCTCACTCATTAACCGATCACCACCACCCTGGTAGGTGATTACCGTCCCCCTATCAGACACTAGGGTTACTTTCCTAAGTTGGCAGTCCACTACTGCACTGTATCTGGATAACCAATCCATCCCTAGGATTACATCATATGATCTCATGGGGATTACAATCAAATCACTTTTCAAAATCTCATCCCCGATCTTTGTTTTACAAGCTTTACAAATACTATTCACACACACCCGCCCCAATGGTGAAGTTATAACTAAGGGTTCATCAAATTCTTCTATTTCTAATCCCAAGGCAAGTACAAAAGAGCTCAAAATGAGAGAATGAGTGGCACCAATATCAAACAACACGTGTGCTAAGGACTGAGAAACCATGATCATACCATCAACAACTACATTATTGGTCTGGGCATCTGAACTCCTTGATGTCATCGTATGAACCTACACCGGAGCCTTTCCTTTACCTCTACCCATATTACTAGTTCCTAGATTAACTGGCCAATACTGTTGCAATGATGGTGACTGGACACTAGCTATACTCGATGCTCGATATTGAGGAACATTACGCTGAAAGTTCTGCAGTTGGTGTCCTTGCGCTGAATATGACAGTTGCTGAGGAGAGAACTGATGGAATGGAAGCTGAGGATACTGCTGGGGCTGAGGTAAAGTCTGAAGCTAAGGCTGACGACTAGCTCCTTCTCCGGTTTGAAGTCCTAGACGAGCACTTCTGATTGGACAATTCCTCTTGATGTGTCCTGGCTACTGGCAATAATGGCAGTGAAAGCTGTAGGGGTTGTTGCGCCCGCTGCTGGATGAACTACTACTGTCGCTGTTCATGCCACCTTGTTTGCTCTTTCCCAAAGTCGGTCGACTGCTGACGCTCCTCCTGCCACTCCTTTATAGTCCTCCTAATGCCTTAGCTCGATTCTCACAATACTGTGAGTAATCATTCTCCACTGATATTGCTGATGACACAAGCTCTCTAAAGTTCCAGAGTTGTAAGGCAACTATCTGCCGTTGAATGGGAGCCTTAAGTCCTTCCTGAAATTTGATACACCTCTCACGCTCCGATGCCACTGCTGAGGGAGAAAACCCTGTCAATTCATTGAACTTCGCCTCATATTCCCAGAATGACATATCGTCATGCTGTAACCTATAGAATTTTGCTTCCTTTTGGTCCTTATATCCTTGCGAAAAATACCAATAGTAGAATAGCTCCTCGAACCTGTCCCAGCTGATATCACCATTGTTCTCCAGGCGTTTAGCTTGCTTTCACCAAGTATTAGCACCACCTTCAAACTTATATGCTGCGAATTCCACGCAATACTCCGCTGGCACACCAAGCGTATCCAAGTGCTTCACGATCGAGTCTAACCAATATTCTGCCACCTGCCGGTCCCCAGTTCCATCAAAGGTCGGTACAGATGCACGTCGAAACTCCTTAAAGTACGTATGCCGACGACTAGCCTCGGAATCATCAGGTCTTGCCCCTGCTGCCATCTACCAAAATGCAGCAAACATAGCCCTCATCATTTCTGAACTTGGCATCCGCGGTCGAGCGACGTCTAGGTGCCATTCTCTCACTTTTGAAAACAAAATTTGGACTATCAGTGGTATCTCATCGTCGTACCTATGTGTGCACAATTCTCAAGGTTCATAACCTTGAGCTCTGATACCATTGTGTCACACCCCGGAGTACGGGAGGTGACGTGGTGGTTTAATTAAGTTAATTAAGTAAAAATTTAGTTAAAAATAGGGTTTTAGAATTAAATTTATAAATAAAAATGAGATAATTTTACAATAGTTCGAATAGAATAAATTAAAGAAATAAAATAAACTATCTTGATAATTAAGCATATAAAAGAGCATTAAAAATATTTAAATATAAAGTGGAATGAGTATGGGTCCCATTGGCCCACATATTGAGCACACACATGTAGTACTGACAATATTACTACGCAACTACAGTCCGAAATAAAAGAATAAGTTAAGTTCTTACATGCCTTGAATTGTACTTTAGCCTACCCAAATCTTCTACTGGTCGTAAGTCCGGTCAGCGGACTCTTCTCCGATCCTAAGCTAATATCCACCTATAGGGTAAGATTTTAAAACAATAAAAACGTGAGCGAAAGGCTCAATAGGACTATATTTAAAAATAAATAAGTAAATAATTAAATAAATCAATAAGTATTTTCATTTACTAAAATCCCAATGAAAACAGTTTGTCAAGAATACCTTTTAATTCTCTCGGGCAAAACAAATATTCACCACCGAAGTGGCCCAGCTGGGTTTCAAGACCTGGTCCCAAGGTCGTTCACTACACGACCCGATCTCTAATATGGCATCACGCCCATATATCTTTCGTTAATTATTAAAATCTTTGTTTACCGAATATAGTCATTTACATTCTTTATGAAGTTCATTATGAACATTTCTCAATCATTTATCAAAAACATCTGATAAAAATCTATTTTTGGCTTAAATCATTTTAAAATAGGGCTACCAAAGAAAATGGTAGAAGTCCTACCTCGATATCTGTGTCGGTGTCCTACACCATAATCCCAGTCTGCTATACGTTAGCTCCGCGGATCTACGCACAAATCCTAAACGCATAGTAACTTAGTTCATTAGTACCTAACCCGAGGTATCCTATGTTGCCAAGTCGTCTCCTGGTATCCTAGTGTGCCATTTAGGTTTATAAAATTATTTTATAAAGTTAGAATTTCAATCGGGGTTCAAAATAGTAAAAACGGGTAAAAATTACAAAAATTGCACCATGTCCGGTCGGCCTGCCGGTCGCCCTGGTTTGGCCGGCCGAACTATGCAGTTTAGCCTACCGGAGGTCCAAGTCCGGTCGACTGAACATTTTTAGGTTTGGCCTACTGGTGGTATAAATCTGGCCTGCCGATCCTTTGAATCCGGCCTACCGAACACAAAGTTCGGCTTGCCGATCTGGAAAATTCCAAAATTTTCCACGCACTGGTTCTTGGCCTCCTGAGTCCCAATCTTCAATCCAACCTATTTTTCTCAATTCTCAGGCATGGGAAATCATCAAAATTGATAAATAAACATTATTAAACACTTTTCAACTCATCAAAACAAGATTTAAGCAAGATTTTCACAAAAATCCAAAAATAGAGAAAATAGAGAAAAAATAAAAAATCTTGATTTCAATTCATTTTTTATCAAATGAAGTTTCAATTCTAGTTATTCTAAGTTACTCTAACCTAGATAAAGCTTTTCTAAGCTCAAACAAGCTCGAATATCAAAATACAAGAAAATTTAAAAAATAGAAAAACTTTTGAATTTTAGAAACTAACCTCGAATCGAAGCTTTAAAACGATGTTTTTGTTGTTGAATCTCATTCCCGAGCCTTCAATCTACTTACCCGAAGCTTAAAATTTGAAATTTGTTTTCAAAATTTTAGAGAGAAATTGAGAGAGAGAACCGAGATAGTGAGAGTGAGAGAAGAGAGAGAACGAGAGAGAAAATGAGGAAGAGAGAGAAAGAAATGAAATAAATAGAAGGAGAGAGAGAAAAGTGGTTGCACAAGACTGTGTGCAACTACACATTGTTTTCAAATCAAATTATTTTATTGAAACTTAAATTAACAATTAAAAACAATTTAGAATAATTAAAAATTTATTAAAAGAGTAAAATAACACAAGGTTACTTAATTTTCATAAAATAATCAAATTAAGTTTAAAATACTTGTTATGGCACACTAATCCACCATTTAGCGCTCTAATATCATTTAATTAACTTCAAGGTATTACAATTTAAGGCCTATGTTTACAAGCGAAAATTGCATGCCCAAAGAGAAAGTCTTCAAGATGTGTGGCTCTCGCCCTGAGATTTGGATAGCAAGCAAAATACAATGCCCCATTTACGCAAACCGGTTTGCGCACCATTTTGAGTGATAAGTTCATGTATTTCACGTGTGCCTTTTGTCCCTCAAGGAGAGGAGGGACGTAGTGTTCAAGATAGCATTTTGAAATATAGTTCGAATCAAAGGTTTACGCTGAAAATACTTTAACAAAATAAGCAGGATCCAAAAAGTTTAAACTGAAAATACTGTAGCAAAACAAGAATAAACCAAAACTCTTTGGTTTGAATCGTTATTTACAAGTGGAGTGCAAACATTTTCCAGTTAAGCGTTTGACAACAACCCACACAAGACCCATATGCAAGCATTTGTACGTTGTTAGTGATTAATTATCGATTTTTTGTAAGAAGTTGGAAAGTTTCAGATTCTTACTAAGCAAATGGAACTACCTAGTACGTACTCAACAATCTTAATTAAGTAACCTGCATATGTCCTGTTATTTATAGGGTGTTTTCCAAATGAGTTCAATCTCATAAAATTAAACTCAAATATAGTAAAATTCTCCCATGATATAATATAAAGTATGATACAGTGAAAACTCTCGTATACTTTAATACTTGAGTTCAATCTCATTAATTTGAACTCATTTTCTAAACACCCTATTATTCATTTTTTTTTAAATGATTATATATTTATTTATGTTTACGTGCACGAAGATGCTGGAAATATAGATGGAAGCAGGAAATAAAATTAGGGAAAAACAGAAATTGTATATAGACACTAATAAAACAAAATTTAAAATAAACATAAAATGCAGAAAAGTGAAAAGCAGAATATAAATAGTTAATTCAAATGCAAAATGAAAATATACTGCAGCCATAAAACACACAAAAAATAAAGAGAAGCAAAATTTAAATAATAGTTGTACAGTCTAACCGTCTAGCTACTAAGAGCGAGCATCCAGCAGGTTGGGTGTATTTTAAGGCTTTTTCAACGTACTTAATCAAAGTTCGAGAGGATTGATTTTAAATCTAATCCACCTAATGGACCCAAACTTAAAAACCAATCTACATAATTAAAGGATTGAGTGGATTAATCGGATTAAGCATTATAAAGAAGGAAAAAATCAAACTAACAATTTATCAAAATAAGAAATATATTAAGAAAAAAACTCTGTTATATATTTGATATCTAACAAGCTCAAATATATAAGTCATATCTAACAAACAAAGCATAATAAGTACTAAGAAAACAAATTATACTTTTTTTTTTCAATAAACATCAACCACATCCAACATAATGCATAATTGCCAATCTTCAACTCAAGCATTTTCACTCAAACAATTGAAGAGAGAGAGGGTTTTTTTTGGACCTTGAAAAGAAAAAATAGACAGGTAGGGTTGTGAATGTAACACAAACGGGGTGTGTATATTGGAGTGAAAAGTAGTGAAATCCTTTTTTTTTAAAGAGATTGTATAGTATATTATGTAGTGTGTATTTTAGAAAAAAGAAAGTAACAAATTAAAAGTCTAAAATTAAAGAGAAGAAGTCTTTATAAACTATGTTATTATAAATAAAGGTTTTTTTTTTAGTTTGAGATTATATCAACATAACAATATATATAATAAATATTTTGTATATATCTTACATTGGATGAGTTCAGATTACCTCGGATTATGAAAAACTCAACTCAAATGGGTTAATGGAAATTTTTATTGGAATTTGTTAGATTCAAATTATCTCAAATTTTATTGAGTAGGTTAAAATCGATTCGTAAGATTGTCAGGTTTTTTGCTCACCTCTACTGACTAGCTAGCGTGTACCATATCCAGATTTGAAGGAATATATAAGGAAACAAACAAAATATAGTACGCTTACGATTACTATACTGGTATGAGGAGTAAACGAAATGAGAATATTATCCAATTTCGGCCGCGTGAAAATGGCGAAAGCACGCCTTGATAACGCTAACACACGACTCATAATATACTTATTTTTTTTCATTAATAATTTTTTTTATTTTTTTATTTTTTGTGAAGAAATGTAATATTCACATTAACCAACACGTGTGAATGTATTCAAAACCGTAATTCTATACAAAAACAACAGTACTAACACGTGTGCAAACTAAAGAACAGGAAAGAAACAAAGGAAAAATCTTCTACAGAAATAAATCATGAAATGCCGTTAATTACCATATTTTCACGAAATATCTGTACATAATTCAATTTAAATTTTCTTATCCTGAAATAAACTCTGCCCACCTAAGAATACATTTGATTGTATTAATAATTAATTAATTAAAACTACAACTTAATTAATTATAGTAAAAGCATGAGATCTAATTCTTAATGACCCTAGCTAGCCAGCTAGCTAGCTAGCTAGGGTTTCGCAGAATAAGCGCTTGAGAAAGTAGATATAGGCATGTGTGTGAGTGTCTATATATAAGTTATAACAAAGCTACCCCATATATCTCTTGATTCTCTTCTCTTGGCCAGAAGATTAATGCATATTATGTGGTTACTGAGAATAAAAATTTAATTATGATGAGATATTGTAAAGTTGATGATGAAACAATGAAGTGAAAGAAAAGGGTATCTATAATTTTTCATATCCAAGAAATATGAGCTTTAATACATATTAATCTTCTACTTGAGATTTTTTTTTTTTTTTTTTGGTTTTAATTACCTGGAGTTTGTGTTGATATCAGGATCTGCTTCTACAAGGAAAAACAAGGTGTGAGGAATGAAGCCTGGTCCGAGATCAGGGCCTTGATGTTGAAAAAGAAAAAGAAAAGTTCATGGAAAATTGTATAGACAAGAAAAAATCCATCTTAATTTCTCCCAACATCACAGCCAATGTCATCTCATCTATTGGAGAAGAAGACAAAGGGATTTCGGATCAAACCTCATTCCACATACCCGTTTTCCTCTCTCTCGCTCTCTCTAATTTCTCTCCCTTCTCTCTCCCATGATTCAACAATCAAAGCCAACAAAGCTGCAAGGTACTCAAGTTCTCAATCAATATCTCTTATTAGAGGACATGAAAAAGAAGGAGAAATAGGTAATTGAAAAGGGCCCATATATCAAAAGAAAAATAAAAATAAAAATGAAAAAAAGAAAGAAAGAAAGAAAACATGATATAGCACATGACAGACAGGTCACTGAATCCATTGAATAATGAAAAGGCTGGTGGGTTTTGGAGGGATGGAAGTTGTCTGCTTCTATTAATGCTTTTTTTTTAGCGGCAAAGGAAAAGAGAACAGTACTACTGCTGAGCTTTTTGCAGTGCCGTCTCTCACGAAAAGTAGAGGACTGAAAATAACGAGGATATTGGACATAATAAATTTTTATAAATTCCCTTAAAAAAATTAATAAATTAAAAAAAAAAAAGAAAAAAAAGAAAACATGGGGACACGGTTTTATGGACCCCCCATGATTCACTATTTCTTCTATTAATGTTAAAAACAATTGAATTCTCCTAGTTGGGTAGTCACATTGACAAGAAAAGCAATGACAACAATGAAGATATCTCCAGATCATGATCAAGGAAAAAAAAGAAAAGAAAAAAAGCGTCACCGTTAAGATCCAAGCATGGTTCTGCACTCATTCTCTTGCGTAATAGTCAGAGAGTGGGACATATTAGAGAAAATTAATACCATTCTAGGAGCCAAAGTCTCAGCGAATCAATTTAATGTTGCTTTGTAGTTAGTAGTCCGAACTACCACCAATAATATTGATACATATAAATTAATGTTGGGCCCTCGTATCTATACGTGCTTCTTGTTATGAATTAGTAAGTTTGTGTTTTAGGTTTTCAATAGCCCGGAGACTAATCAAAGATCTTAGCACTCCATAGATCAGATCAACCACCACATGATAGTGACATCTACAAGCTGAAATATAGTTGTTATAAGCGACGATGATGTGCGTGGGGATCTAGCCTTTATATTATATTAGCACTTGAGACTATCTCAAGGCTAAATACTAGTTTTTAGAAGGTTTTGTGACGGCTTTGGATTTAGACGAATGATATTGTGTTTTTTGAAATGGAAACGGCCTAACAGACAAAACTCGTTACTTTGCTACAACATATGACGTTTGTTAGCTATGTTCAATTGTTTAGGCCTTTAAAGGACTTTTTTTTTTTCTTTCTACTTTAGTAATTTTTGCTTTGTAATAAATTGTTATAAGGAATTTCTAATGCCAGTTTTGTTTCCTTATTTCTTATGTCGAATAGTTTCACCTTCCACTCTGTTTAAAATTTTACTTTTTAACAAAATTTTGTATTTTTCTTATTTTTAATTATTTTTAGGCAGTTTTTACTAGTTCTCTGTTTGTGTTATGTCCTGTAAATATGGATACCCTTTTGTATTGAAAATTGGTTGAATATTTATAAAAATTCAAAGTATTTTCCCTTTTAGCATTTTTCTATACTCCGTGTGAATTTTGAATTTTGATCACAACTTCCTGGTATTTTGTGTTAATCAACGGATTCTGAGCTAGTATTTCTAGCATTATTTGTGAATCAACAACTCTACTGATTATCCCTTTTATTTTTACTTTTCCAGTTCATTAGATGGTTTTGAGAATAAATTTTAGTGGAGACACAAATAACTTTATCATGCATGTTATATAGAATTAATCAAGATCAGTCATCTCAATTTTTTTTGTTTTATTGGTTGTCCTTTCAATTAACTTTTGACGCCTTATTAAATTTCTTGTATTTTTTTAATATTTGTTTGTATTCATTTGATCAGGTTATTTAATTCATATGACATGACAAATAATTAGTGAATGAACCAATAAGACAAGAAAATGAGGATTGTAAATTTGAACTTTCTAATATGACTCTACTATTTTGGGAAGTTAAAACAAATCAAATAGTATCATGTGAGAGAGAAATATGAAGGAAATAGAAGAGAATAGAAGAGAAATATAGTTAAAAAAAAAATCAATAGAGTTGTCACACCCGAAAATTAGGGGGGGTGACGTGACAAATTAATTAAGTTAAATAAATTAAATTATGTAGGAACCGCCGTTTTAAAAAAATATAAAACTTTAATTATAATAGTATGAAATTGTTTAAATTACCAGCAATTATTTGCAAAATGCATGGAAGTGAGCAAGCGAAAGAGAAAATATTAAGTAAAAAAACACCATTGGGCCCCACCGGATCCACTTTAGAGTGCACACATAGTACTACAATATTAAGTACATGACCATAGTCCAAAGGAAGTAAAGTAAGTTAAAACATTACATGACTTGTTTACAAATATCCTAAGAAACAGTAACCTAACCCTGCAATTTCTTCCTAGTTCTTCAGTCCTCCCTATGTTGAGTTCTACCTAAAATAGGGGAAAGTTTTAAAACAAGAAAAAACGTAAGCAAAAGGCTCAGTAGGATTAAGTCTTTAAAAACCTTTTAAATTAAACACGTATATATATATTCATAACAAAATAAAAGCCATAATGCGAGTCAGATGAATAAGCAGATAACGAATTGAAACCGAATAAATTTTATTCATACCGATTAATCCTTTACTCATTCATAAATAGTCTCATGATATCATAGGCAAAGCCAAATGAATCACTACCGAAGTAGCCCAGCTGGGTTTCAGGACCTGCTCCTAAGGTCGTGCCCCCTACGACCCGATCTCTGTACATGGCATCATGCTCTATTCTATCATTCCGAATGGTACCAACCGACACATCCGATGTCAAATCATGATCATGCCTCTTTTTTACAGAATATTCTCATTACATTCATTATTTAACCAATAATGAAAATATACAGTGAACCTCATTTCTTGAAAACATTTAAAAAGGAAATTCTTTGTGGACAATTCCTTTTTTTTTTTTTTAATACCGCTATCAAGAAGAAGGGATAGAAATCCTAGCTCATTATCTCGTACCAAAGTTCAACACTGCAGTCCCGATCTGCTATACGTTAGCTCTACGGAACCGTGAACAACCTTAGATAGAAACTAAATTTATCAATTCCTAGCTTAAGGTATTTTACTTCCCTAAGCTATCTCATGGTGTTTTAGTATGCCTTTAGTGCTCACAAGATCATTTTATAAAGTCAAAATCTTGATCTAGGCCTTAAATAGTGAAAAATGGACAAAAAAGATCATTTTTAACAAAGTTCGATCGGCCTGCCGGAGCCCCGGGTTTGGCTTACCAAACTGGCCCAGGTTCGGCCTACCGACCAGATGAATTTGGCCTACCGAAACTATGAATCTGACCTGCTAATCCCAGAGTTTGGCCTACCAAACTGGAAAAATATGGAAGGGCCGAGACTTCGATTCTCGGCCTCCTTAAGCCCAAAATCAAATCAAAACTTGTTTTTCCAAGTCCTAGAGCATATATAATGATCATAGATGATAAACAAACACAATAGAACACATTTGAACACATTTAAACAAGATTCACATAGAAATTTTCAAGGAAATATGAAAATGGAGAAAAAGGGAAAAACGTGATTTTATCCAAATTTCATGAAATCAAGCCTAGATTTTGGATGATTCAAGTCCTACCAACTTAGATTAGGAGTTCCCTAAGCTCAAGAAACTCCAATTACGACATTTTAAAGAAATTGAAAAATTTAGAACAAAATTTTAAAATTTTGAAAAACAACAAAACTAACCTCGAATCGAAGCTTTAAAACGGTTTGTGGATGCCTAAATCGTGTTTCTCACCTCCCAATCTAGCTAAGAATCAAGTCTAAACTCAAAAATTTTGAATCAAAATGAAGAGAGGGAGAGAGAGCAGCGTGAGGGAGAGAGGGAAAGAGAGAGAGAGCTCCTGAAAGAGAGTGAGGGAGAGTGGGAGTGAGAGAGAATAAATAGAAAAGGGAAGGGTGGTTTATAGAGCAAAACCGTGTACTCTAGCACCCAGTTTGTGGTTGGGACGCATCAGGCATTTAACAAATTATTTTGTTTTAAAGTTCAAAATAACATATAAAAATAATTAAAAATGGTATAAATTTAAAATACCATAAAATGCTTAGATTAAGTTCAAATTTATATCAAGGCATACTAATCCACCATCTTAACACTAATTATACCTAATTAGATTTTCTATGTGTTACAACTCTCCACCCTTAAAGAAAATTTTGTCCCCGAAATTAAAAACAAAACAAATGAGGGTACAACTCCCTCATAGTCTACTCTAATTCCCAAGTCGTTTCATCAGCCCCGTGATGCTGCCACATGACTTTCACTAGGGGTATTTCATGGCATCGCAAACTTATTACCTTTCGATCTATAATTTGAACTGGCACCTCCTCGTAAGTTGTGTCTTCCTGAACTTGCACATCATGAAAAGAGATAATCTTGCTCGATTCGGGCGGACATTTCTGAAGCATCGACATGTGGAACACATCATGAACGTGAGAAAGCTTGGGAGGAAGGTCAAGGCGATAAGCAACCATATCTATATGCTGGGTGATCTCGAATGGTCCGATATACCTCGGCGTAAGTTTCCCACTTACACTAAAACACGTTATGCCTTCGTACGGTAAAACTTTTAGAAGAACAGAATCCCCTACCTCAAACTCCAAAGGTCGACGTCTCTTATCTGCGTAGCTCTTTTGCCTACTCTAGGCAGCCCTCAACCGATCACGAATCACGACTTCCTCGTTGCTACCACAAATCTCATCAAGTCCAAGAACAACTTGTCTTCTAGCTCTGCCTAGCATACTGGTGATTGACACGGCCGTCCATAAAGTGTTTTGAATAGTGCCATCCCGATGCTTGCCTGATAACTGCTATTGTATGCGAACTCTGCTAAATGCAAATACTTCTTTTCATTCTTGCCAAAGTCTAAGACGCACACGTGTAGCATATCCTCAAGGATCTGAATAATCCGCTCGTACTGTCCGTCAGTCTAAGGATGAAAGGCTATGCTAAATTTTAAGTCTGTACCCAAAGCCTCTTGAAAACTCCTCCAATACTTGGCATTAAACCGGGTGTCTCTATCAGAAGTGATGGACAAAGGAACTCCATGCAACCTCACTATATTTTGCAAATACAACTCCCCAGAACACGCCGCGAACATGTCAATCTAAATGGGATAAAATGCGTTGATTTTGTCAATCTATCAACGATAACCCAAATCGCGACATGCTTTTGTTCCGTCCTTGGTAACCCGGTGAGGAAATCCATCATGATATGCTCCCATTTTCATCCTGGAATAGGAAGTGGCTAAAGCTTACCAGTGGGCTTTTGATGTTCGGACTTCACCTGGAGACAAGTCATGCACTTAGCTAGATACTCTTAGACGTCCCTCATCATGCCTCTCCACCAATACTGCCTCTTCAAATCGTGGTGCATCTTTGTACTCCCTGGATGAATAGCAAACTGAGACCTATGGGCTTCGTCCATTATGGTTTTTGTTACGGCCTCGATCGCGGGCACTGCCAGGCATTCCGTGAAGTATAGTGATCCATCTGCAGGAATCCCCCATTCCTTGAATTGCTCTCCGTCTTGAATTAAAGTCCATGTTCCCTAAAGGTGTTGGTCCCACCATTGGTTCTGCTTTATCATCTGAACGAGAGCTGAAGTCGTTTCCACGTGGTACACTGAAACCTGATCGCCACCATCGTAATACTACAATCCATACTCACTCACTGTAGTGTCTCTTCTCCAATCCTCGAGTGCTAAACATGCGATTATGAATCAAGTTCAAACTCAAAATTTTTGAATCAAAATGAAGAGAGAGAGAGAGGGAAAGAGAGAGAGAGCGCCTGAGAGAGAGTGTGGGAGAGTGGGAGTGAAAGAGAATAAATAGAGAAGGGAATGGTGGTTTTCAGAGCAAAACCGTATGCTCCGGTACCCAATTTGTGGTTAGGATGCATCAGACATTTGACAAATTGTTTTGTTTTAAAGTTCAAAATAACATATAAAAATAATTAAAAATTGGATAAATTTAAAATACCATAAAATGCTTAGATTAAGTTCAAATTTACATCAAGGCATACTAATCCACCATCTAAACACTAATTATACCTAATTAGATTTTATGGGTGTTACAAGAGTGAAGGTACATTTTAAAAAATTATAAAAACAAAAAATTAAATTTTTTAGTGGTCCAAGGCACTTGCCCTCATGGTGTCCTTGTGGATCCGTAACTGATTATAGGAGGGTGATCTTCACCCCTAATTCTTTAAGAGAAAATTACACTAAATGCCCCCTTTAGTGAGCGAGTTTTTAAAACTGCCTTCTCACTTTTGTCTTTTCAAAACTGACCCCTTTTCTTTTTTATTTTTTAAAATATTGATTACATATATACTAATTTACCTATTATAATTCACTCTCAACAATTAGTATTCCTAATTTTCCTCTTCTATCTTTGTATCCCTTTCTCTCTTAGCCTATCCCTTTCTTTCCCTTCTGCATCCTCTCTCTCTCTCCCCTCTCCCTTCCATTAGTCTAAGCTCTATCCGAGAAGATCGATCTCTGACGTGACCTACACCTCAAGGGTCACCATCCTTGGAGATCCCACCATCATTGTCTCTAGATGTCCTCATCAAATTTCACATCATGGTTGGACCGATTTCAACTCTATATCAAAATCGACATCATTGCGATCAAACATCAAACACGATTTTTCAAGATCAAAGATCGATGTCGTTATCAAAGATCTCTACAAGTGATCTAAACTCCGTAGATTACTTGTTATTGATTTCTTTGGATGTGACCTTGGAAGCTTGTCTTTGGAGAGTAATTGGTGTTTTGTTCTTTTTGTATGGAGCTGTGTATCTATTATATATTTAATATATTCTATTTGATTGTTTTTGTCTTAGGTCTAGAATCTTGGATTGGTTTTAGACCTCATGGGTATTTTTGGTACCAAAGATTAGGGGGATTAAATTAGATTAAATTTTAATATTTTGTTTGATGAAAAACTTTAAAGGATTGAATTAGATTGGATAAAAGCTTATCTAATCTATGCTTGAATCCCTTTGGAAGGGGATTTTATAATCCCTTGCTAAAGCATGGAATTAAACGTAACCTTTGTATATTGTGAAAATCTTCAAGGACCTATTTGTAAAAAATTTATAAAATTAAAAAAAAAGGGGTCAAAATGTAATTTTTATGTGAAGGAAATAATTTTAATAATTATATTTTTGCTCCACTAATTTTAAAAAAATTATAATTTGACCTAAATTTTTTGAAAAGTTTTTACAAAAAGGTCTTATCCTAATAACACAACACTAAACATGGGATTGAATTAGAAAAAAATTTATCCTATTCTTTCCAATTCAATTCAATCTAATCTTCTGAGACTATTCTATCCAATACTATCTCATCCAATGCACCAAATGAGCCCCAATAGTATAGGTCTCATTTTTGTTGTTTGTTCTATTTTTTTTTTCTTTTGGTTGGTTTTGTTTCTCTTTGTGGTTGTTTGATTTGCTTTAAATGAAATAAGCAAAGAGATTGAAGGGGAAAAAGACCTTATTGACATACAAAGAAGAAATAGAAATTGTTCATAGTATAATTAAGGATTTATAAAGATAGGGCATCGATGGGTATTATTTTGAAAAGAATATTAGGCTTTATTAAAAAATAAATATGTTTGTGGTGTGCTTTTGCTTTTTATTTGAATTTTTGGTTGTATCTAAGCATCTTACTCTCTATTTGAAGATTGTGGATATTTTTTTTTCAAGATTGATCTTTGATTTGAATTTGTTGTTGGTATTTGAACGAAATGCAACGGGTTCTATGATGGAATTTGGCAGATTCCAAGAAAAAATTTGGCGTGTTCCATTACGCTCTAGTAACCCGCGCCAGTGATCAGTGGTAGTTGGTGTTTCTTTGTTTCAAAGAAAATGTAACACCCTACCTTATCGAGCCATCACTTAACTCTCTTAGACATCATTTCTTAAATATTAATCTTACCTACTTATTAAGAAAATGTAAATTTTTTTTCTTTAAACATGCTTAAAATCTGTTACAACTTTTGTTACAGCCAAAGTTGAGACATACCTCAACACATGACTTAAAATCATTTTAAACGTTTCTTAAAACTTATAAGAAATAGAAACAGAAAATATAGTTTAAAACTTAACTTTATGATTACTTACACATTTTGTAAAACATATCTTGCAACCGTGAAAACATTTCTTATAAAAACTTTTCCATAAACTTTGACTTTCTTGAAACTTATTTAAAACACTATATCAAATAGTGGAAAAACTTTTATTTTACTAGCAGAAGACAACCTGCAGTGATATTTATACCCAAATCTACACATCCATCCATTGTAGCACCGAGCTCACTAACCAACTACATTGGTCTCATGTAGGACTACCTACAGCATAAAGGAACTTATAATGAGCTTTCGCTTAGTAAATTCAAACATAAACTCACAAATCATTTAAAACTTTTCTCTCAAAAACCTTTAACTTAAAACGTTTTTCATAAAAATTTCTCATAAAACATTTCTTAAACGTTTTCCATAAAATGTTTTTCATAAACCTTTTCTTGTAAACATTTTTCATAAAATGTTTTCCATCAATATTTATCATAAAATATTTCTCAGAATGTTTTTCATAAGCATATCATAAAAAAAATGCAAGCAAAATCATAATGTATTTTCCAATTATGCTTAATTATGAACTTTTTGTTATGAGCATTATTCTTATTATCATTCATAACTTTCATAACTTCTTATCATTGTCCTTATCTTTTCTTATCTTGTGTACTTCAGTGTCCATACCAACATCATTAATCAATCATGAGATCATGACTTTAACACAACGTGATGCTGCCTTTGTGAAGACTTCAAACCATCAAACAACGAGGTCGTAACTTTATCATAACTTGAATATCTCACATCAAGAAGGCTGGTACGACACTTTTTTTTCATCTTTGCTTTACCTTCTTGCAAACTTTAGTGAGTATATCAAATGCTAACATATCTATACTATAACTTAGCATAGAAACATTAAACATAGCATACACAAACGTATTGCAAATCATATATAGAACTTTAAAACATAATGCATAGGGCTTGCAGTAGACGTGTTCATGTCGTGTTTGTGTCGGCACCTTTATAGCACGACATGTTTAGGCCGAACATGAACACGACACAATTAATAAACGTGCCAGAAATGTAAACATAAACATGACCCGCTTATGGCATGCGTAACACGGCATGACATGATTAACACGATTACTAAGCGGGTCATGACGAGTGACACGATAACAACACGTATATGGCATGTTTATGACCTAGTTAACTAAAAATTAAAAAAATTTAAAAAAAAAGCCAATAAAGAAAATTAACAAAAACATAATAGCTAATTAATACTAACCAACTGCAAATATTTTAAATAATTTTATTTTTAAGTTTAAATGTGTTATAAACAGGCGGGTCATGTTGACACGTTTACAACCCGTTTAATTAAATGTGTTAAGGTGTGTTAGACGTGTTAGCATGAATCCAACCATTTATTTTGTATTATTCGTGCCAACCCATTTATAACCCACTTAATAAATGTGCAGTCTAAATCCGTTTATCTCGTGTCGTTTTTGTATTGTGTTATCGTGCCGTGTCTGAAATTGCTGGCCCTAATAATGGATAACATATGCAAACATACTTTAAATTTAATAATTGCAACATATTGCAAACCTTTACTTAGTCTTTAAAACTTTTTGGATAACGAATGCAAACATAAAATGTATAACTTAAACTTTAAAACATTATGCATAATATATGCAAACATACTTTAAACAACTTGCATATCATTTGCAACGACACTTGAAAACATACATAAAGCATTAAAAAATCATTTTCTCCAAACACACTTACATAGAAAATGCTCCAGTGTTCCCATGTTATTCATTTTTCTTCTATTAACTAACTTTTGTATCCTATTCAAACAACACCCAAATATTAGCTAACATTTCTTATTATCAATCTACTCAATTGATAATAGGACTTAAACATTAAACATTCATCCTTTTTTACTTAATTTCATATCCTATTGGTTTACTTTTCATCTACTTTGTATTCCATTATTTTATCCTCTTCTTTTACTAACTTTGTAACCCGCTGGATTACTTTTCCATTTACTTTACTTTGTCACCCACCGGGTTACCTTTCCCTCTACTTAACTTTAACGTTTCTTAGTTAGATTTCCCATCTTACTTGATGCTTTCATTAATGTATGATGAAATATTTTTTGTCTAAGAGTGTTTGCTAATTCAGAGTGTACAGCTTCGTTTTAGCCTTTTTTGAAAATGATGATTTTATCCTCGATGGGTTTTTCATATACTTCGTGTCTTTACTAAATTCTTTGCTTAACTTTACCATCCCTATACCTACAGGATCAAAAACATTCCCGCTTAGGGTGTTTTCTTAAATCGGGCGTTTTGGGTCCATTTTGGCATTTTTACAAAAAATTAACCATCTTGCCCTTAACAATCTTAGAAAACTTTCAGAACTTATTTTAAACCTTAATTTACATTTATCTATGTCTGACAATATTACAAAAAAACAAAATAATGGTTTTCCTCTCATTTAAATCTATTTTGTCAAAACTTTATAGTTTTGACATGTAGCTTGAAAATCTTTACGTCTTTGCCCTTAACATAATTCTCTTTGATTTCTTGATAAAAGCTTTTGATCCTTTCAAACTTAGAAGTTGTGGTTACTCATTGCCCATAGTAGTGATGGAAACCAATTTTCTCTGTGGAAACCCAATTTCACATGGTTTTATGGTTTTAGCCCAAAACACAAAAATCTTGACATTTTTGTCCCTAGAACCAAAAATAACCATTTATCACCACAACATTTAGTTTTTCATAAGGAATAAAACTTTCCAAAGCTCCTTGGTGGAATTTTAAACATTTCATAAGTTTTTTATTTTACGAAATTTTGTGCTTAAACTCTTATAAAATTCATAACTTACAAACTAGGTAGAATTTTGACAAACTATCCACATTGCCTTAATAGTTTCGATGAGTTCTACAACTTTTATATTTTAACTTTGTTGAAATTCCAAAATGGACTTTTCGGCTTATTTTCAAATCCGTCAAGTTTTTACAAAACTTTGCAAATTAGTCCTTTTGAAATTTCACAAAACTTTATTCATAACAATTATGCCCTAATTGTTTTGGGCAAATTTCATGTTCAACTTAGAAAGTAAATCATCCTCTAAACATTTCAAAAATTTATTTCCTTGAAAACTATCCAAACTTTGTTTAAAATCAAAGTTTGTGAAACTTTTCCTTTAACTCTAAACCTTAATTCTTTCTTTTTATCATCATCATCATCATCAATATACAACGTAAACCAATCATGCCATAGAGTCCTTTATACATGCCATAGTCTAAAAAAATAGAAACCATAATCATGATTTATGAAAACAATATTTTTTTCAAGACTAGGTTTAGGATTCTTACCAAGAATTCCTCCAAGCTTTTAATCCTCCACTTGTGTGCTTAAACTTGCTTAGCTTCCTTTTTCCCAAACCATGACAAAATTCCATAAAAAACCATCCAAAACTTTGAAGAAATCACTAAAACCCTTAGGAAAAAGGTTGGGATTTTACCTCCAAAGTTGCAAAAATTTTGTACTAGAACACTTAAGCTTATTTTAAGCTTGATTCGAGGTTACTTTCTTGAAAAAATAATACTGAGAAGGGATGAGCATGTGGGAACCAATTTTCATGGAGAGAACGTAATGGATTACAACTGGCACTCCGCGTCAGCGATCGAAGGTAATTGGCTTTTTTTGTTTAAAAAAAAATATATGTTGGAATCTTAAAACTTTCCAGGTTATAGTTCGACGTCTCACGCCAACGACTGGAGTAATCTACCATATGAAAGAGTGAGAAAAGAGGATAATTTAATTAAAAAAGGAAAAATAATTGGCTTTTAATAAGTCACTATTTTTATTAAAAGAGACAGTTTTGAAAAGATTATTTTAGAATGGTAATCTTAAAAAAGTGTTCATTTAGAGAGCATTCTTATTAATTGCCCTTTCTATAACCAATTAAAGATCCACGTTTAAAATATGGACGTTGTATCGTGCAAAAAAATTTGTGATGAGAATATGCTGTTGGTTAAATGTTACGGTGTCAACAATCACTGATAGTGATATATAAAAATCTCCCAGTTTTTTTTTTTGTTTTTTTGGTCGCCTGAGATGCATACCAAAGAATAATTTTGTTTAGAAGAATAAATTAATCTTTGCAAGTTGCATTCAATAATTGTACTGTCATATCTGCTATAACTACATAAAATAGTAAGTCTCGAAGTATTCTGCTAAACTATTAAAAGATTATCTCACGAGATTTTATCTATTAATTGCAATACTGACTAGATAGAGAACACGTGGTAATAACTGACATCATATGGTGCTTCTTGTACATATGGCATGTCGTAGAGTCTTCGACTTGTAACAAACTAGCTATAATTTGTAATTGAGTTTGCTTATGATTCGTAATTTGTTACAATACTTAAGGAAATAATAATAATTTAAATATACGAGTAATATTATATGGAGATAAAAGATCAAAATTTATTTATTAAT